>JAPEIP010000010.1:11945931-11958726 GCA_026120095.1 Capsicum chinense | reverse complement strand
TCACCAGGGTCTATCATAAAGACCAAATCAAATCTCTTTCTCATTTATCAAATCATATCAATTTGTGGATTCCTAACTCAACACATTTTAGCTCAAAACATTTTAATCTTCCTCAACATCAACAAGGTATCAATGCATTGAACCATAATTGACTCGACATTTGAACAAGGATATGAAGACTCAATAAATAATATTTTCAACAATTTAACTCATCAAAACAATCCGAAAAATACCAAGACTCATTCTAACTTCAATGTCAACATTTCTCAATTTGCCATCCAACTCTCATTTAAAGGTACTTGAGGCATCAACCCATAGTAGGGATATAGAATTTCCAATATCAATTATAAATTCATAATAAGGAAATAGTGGAATGATAGTAAAAATCAAGGCTTAATAAATTAAATCATCATACTCTCATAATCAAATATTTTTTGGACATAATTCCATCTCAACATCATACGCATATCGGATGACATAATCCCATAGCTCATGTAAAATAATATAAGATATCAAACCATATTTCCAATTCATGGTAAAACATGTAAAATCTCATGTCAATGTAATTCAACAAAAATACCGGCACAAGATCGAAAGGATAATCTTGTTCAATGCCCCACATACCTAAAAATGAAAGATGAATATGAACTTCCGACTCTACAACTTTATTCACAAAAATAAAGGATGCTTCTCAAAGCCCTTAACATGATCAATTCAAATCCCAAATCTATTTGAAATTTCTACGGTTCAATCAAGAGACATAGAAGGATGAAATTTGGAGTAGTAGGGTTGGAATTTGAGCCTTAGGAAATTTTGGAGAAAAATAAGTTATTGAATGCTCTTAATGGACTTAAATCCATGGTTTACCTAGATGGATTGGAGTGGGAATGACCAAAATACCCTTAAAAATCAAATAATGTTAAATCTGTCCTTTGGTGGACTGTTTTGATAGGCTGAAGTAGATCGACCATAACGTTTTGGTCTGATGGCCAAATTGGATGAAACTAATTTCATTGGAAAGAGGACTTTCAGAGATTTCTGTTGATATATAGTAGCTCTCCCAGATCATTATTTATAAGTAGTTATGATCATTTGAAGTTGACCCTAAAATTCGACTGGTCTTAGTATTTTTTTCCTGCACATTTACTGTTCACCACTATTCACAGTTAGATCGGAATGATCATAACTCATCGCTTGAGTGTCCATTTTGGATGATCCACATATCGTTGGAAGCTTATTCGATTCTCTACGAGATCATAGGTTGGATATCCAGATTTTCCACACAGAAAAATTATTAATCAGGATAAAGAACAAAATTCCACACATTTTCGTCTGAGATCTTAATGGATTCTTGCAAAGATAAAAAGGCTTAAATGACTCGACACATTTGGGAGTAAAATATTTACGGAAAAACTCGGGGTATCACAATAAGTTAAATTTTATGGCTGTTTTGACCCTAACCGAAGTTACTGATGGGATTGTTATGTATAATGATGCATCCTATATGGGACTGATTTGTGTTTTTATGCATCATGTTAAGCTTGTATTCGTTGCTTCCAAGTAGCTTAAGGCTTATGAGAGGAATTATCAACCTACAATTTAGAGTTACCGGCTATGGTGTTTGCTTTTAAGATTTGGCACCATTATTTGTATAGGGTACATGTAGACATCTATTCAGACCGTAATAGCTTGCAGTATGTGTTTAACTAGAAGGAATTAAATCTCAAGAAGAGGTTGTGACTACAATTGATAAAGGATTATGACATGATCTTGCACTGCCATCCAGGTAAAGATAATGTCATTCCTGATGCTCAAAGTAGGTTGTGCAATTGGGAGTCTGCTTCACGTTAAAGGGGAGAAAAGAGGATTGGTGAAGGATATTCACTAACTGTCCAATGAACTTCCAATGGTGTGTTTTCAGAAAATGTGATAAAACATAAAAGGCCAAGTCCTCTAAATTCACGGAGCGTCCTTAAGGATATAATTCTCCTCAAGTACCCGAGGTTGCAGAATTTTCCTCTCAAGATAAGATTTCCTAAAAATCCAACTGTAGTTTTACGTCAAACAATCTAATTCTCTTCAAACTCACTCAACGATTAGATGATCACACAGAGTATTTTAAAGATGAGAAGGAATTAAAAAATCAAAAAAATTTCGTATGTAAACTTGTGGAAAAATACACGTTTATATAGCCATTAGGTGACCTTTGCAAAAGGTGGTAATGGTTCACCAGAAAGGTGTATCCATTCTAAACAGTCCTGTTTATCCATCAGAAAGAGTTTGCCTTTTCCGAAAAACCACAACCATCTAAATAGTAATACCTTTTCCCAAAACAGTGTGTCTTTTACTTAAAGAGTTATTTCTCTTGGAGCAGCAGCAACCATCTTTTTTGCATGTACGTTAATGGAGGTTCAAAACTACTAAAACTGATTGCATTTTTTCCTTTTGTGTTTTGGACTTTTCAAATACATTTTGTCCAAAAAGGTTAATCTCATCAATCGATCATTTTCCAAATCCAAATTGAAATACGAAGCCAAACCCGAAGCTGAGCCGAGCAGGCAACGACGAAGACAACACGAGGCACCTTTTGTTTCTTGCCTATCATGTGCAGTAAGTGTTCCTTAATATAAACACTTGAAAGTTTGGTGGGAGAATTAGTAGACTTTTCCATTTTTGAGTACACTTTTCATTTTTAGTGTTATCTCAGTATTTTTTCCCTCCACTTGGTTACCACTATTTTCCATTCACACATTTAATAATGAACCCAACAATCCACCACATTAATGGGGAATGACTATATTTTTGTAAAACTTTATGGAGAAGTATGCGATTATCAAGCAACGACTAATTGCATCTGGACAAGTTGGTTTCCCTTGGAATTTTTCGTAGTGAACATGCATCGGATGAACTTGGTCAATCGTTAGGTTTTATATCTTTGAACCATCGAGGTTTAATGTTCACCTAGATAACACATGTGAGATAACCAGGCTTTTACCATTTATGGTTCTCACAGTTTTGTTCGTTTTAGCCATGAACATATCCCGATCTCATGAGAGCTTAGAGAATAGGTCCTTACAAACATTCTCCTTGAAGCAGCTTCCATTTCACCTTTGAGAAATCTGTGTTACTTCTGCGCTAGGTGGGGTACCCTACAACTCTAAAAAATTCCATGGGCTATATGTAAACCATTCAATCGGCAGCGAAGCCCCGAACCCCAGTGTGTCGCAAGGGTCGGAGTCTCTGAATCTACTACACCACACGGTCATCGCCAGCGTACAATAATAATATACTCGTATCGGGAAATACGGTTTCAGGCTAAGAGTTGCTTAAACTCAGGCCTTATTTAGGTAACGACCTAACCCTCTCTAAGCCCCTTTTTAAAACTCTATCAAAACATACAGTCTTTGAAAACATACTCTGAAAACATGCTCTGAAAACATAATTTGTTATGGGAAATATACAGATGGTATCATCATACCATTGAATTGAAAGTCACATCTCGGAGCCATTATTAGTCTATCGTAAATCTCAATTTTCAAAACACAAGTTTTGGGACCACTATTTCAATAATTCAATTCAAAGAAACTTTTTCTCAAACCTCATGTAAATAAATGCAAGGAACTCATCTTTGTCAAGCATTTCAGTAGTACAATATATGGTGGTCATGTCAAAGTTCTCAATTCACATGCAGTTCTTTCTCTTAAACTCAAGAACACATTTATATCAACAAAACACCCACTAAAAAAATTCAAATCATGCTCAAATGCTATAATATAGTGAAAACATCTTTCATATCACAAAACCATAATCTTTAATTCAATACACGAGAGGGAGTTCATAAGTTATACTCTCAACTATCTTAAATTGCAAATTCCATACATATACGTATACATGTAAATCAATTTAGGGAATAGGGCCATAAGGTCAAAACATTAGTAACATTAAAACATTCGGAGTACGTAATTTAGAATATAGATTCCAAAACCCCTTTGAAATTCATGCATAAAAATCTAAAAATCATGCTCTAATGGTTTTAAGCCCATGTAATTTTTTTAGGATAAACCCCACGTACCTCTATCGAGAAATTTGAAGGATGCTTCTTGATGTATACGGCTTGGGGATTCCAAATCTTCAATTTGTTTTGAAAACCCACGGTTGAATCTTGATTTATTTGGATTATCAATATGAAACCCTAGAGAGTGTTCTTGAATATTTTTTGTGAATGTATGTGTAATATACTCAATTGGGGTTGAAATCTCGTATTTGGACTGACAAGGGTGTGGGAAAATACCCAATATACCCTTAATTAAACCGGTATTAAAATCTAACTGGGAGACCGATTTCATGTGCCACCGCGACGCGCCACTGTCATGGTGGCTCACCAGAAATTGATGAAAGAAAATTTGGCCCACTCCGTGATGCGCCACCATTGTGGAGTCCAACTGGAAATTACCCATCGTCATTTACACCCTCTCCACGATGAACCAAGGACAAGAATGATAGTGTTTTACGAATAGGACTTAAATTACCCATAACTCCTTCACCGAGTGTACATTTTGGACGCATCTTATGTCGACGGAAAACTTATTCAATCATCTACGAAATAAAAATTTGAAATCTAACGGATTCCATAGGGAAAAAGTATAAATCATTCTAGAAGCCAATGCTAGATATTTTAGGGACAAAATTTAGCTAAGGAAAATTCGGAGCATTACAATATCCCCCCTTGGGAACATTTGTCCTCGAATGTTGACGCGGGATACAGACAAGTATAATTTCAAGCACACTAAGGCATATAAAAAATAAGGCAAGGATTGTACCTTCCATTTCATCGTAAACTGGATCAAAAGGCTTGGGTATCTAGATCTCATGTAAACTTCTGATTCACAAGTCGCTTCTTAAATTTTATGGTTAATCCAGAACACTTTAACTGAGACTATCTCTTTGTTCCTCAATCTTCTAACTTGGCGATCCAAAATCTCTACAGGTTCTTTTTCATAGGATAAGTAGTTTGTCACTTTGATTTCTTCGACAGGAAATACTAAAGAATTGTCTCCAATGCACTTCTTCAACATAGATATATGAAATACCAGATGAACCGAACCTAAACTAGCTGGCAATTCTAACTCATACACAACTCCACCAATCCTTCTCACAATCTGATATGGTCCTATATAGCGAGGACTCCTCTTACCTTTCTTCCCAAATCGCATTACTACTTTTATGGGAGAAACCTTAAGAAACACCCAATCTCCAATCTCAAACTCTAGATCTCTTCTACTAACATCAGCGTAGGACTTTTGATGAATCTGAGATATCTTAAGTGGTTCTATGATGACTTTCACATCCTCTATTGCTTGATGAACAAGATCAGGGCCAAATATCTGCATCTCACCTACTTTATACCATTCTATCGGGGACCTACATCTTCTCCCATACAATGTCTTAAAAGGTGGAATCTTAATATTTGAATGAAAAGTATTATTATATGAGAACTTTATCAATGGTAAATGCTCTCCCTAATGACCTTTAAAATCAATCACGAAGGCCCTCAACATAACCTCAAGGGTTTAGATAGTGCGCTCAGCTTGGCCATCTATCTGAGGGTGAAAATCCATGCCCAAATTCACTTAGGTACATAAAACCTTTTGAAACGATCTCCAAAATTGTGAAGAAAACTGTTTACCTCTATCAAATATGATAGGAACAGGTGCCCTGTGAAAACAAACTATTTCTACAATAAACAGCTTGGTATAATCCTCTCCCGAATAATTTGTCCTGACAGGTAGAAAGTGAGCTGACTTGGTCAACGTATCTTCAATCACCTAAATTGAATCATACTGGTTTTGGGACCTTAGAAGTCCTGTAATGAAGTCCATAGTAATCATCTCCTATTTCAACAAAGGCAAAGCTATCTCTTGAAAAGGACCACCTGACCTCAAATGTTGCACTTTAACTTGTTGATAATTCAAACACTTAGCAACATAGTGAGCCATATCACGCTTCATATTATTCAACCAATAAATGTTTTTCAAATCCTGATACATCTTAGTAGAGCTAGGGTTAACAATATACCTCGACGTGTGAGCTTCGTCAAGGATTCTCTTCCTTAGACCATCTCCATCTAGCACACACAATCTACCCTGGTATCTCAAAACACCATCACTACCAATTGGAAAAGGCAATACCTTTTATTGACCCACATATTTCTTAATCTGTATCAAGATGGAATCTTCAACTTGCTTCTCTTTGACTTCTGCATAAAGGGAAGATTTATCTATCTAATGAACAACCACTCATCCATCCTAGGAATCTAAAAGTCGCATTCTTAGATTTGTAAGTCGGTGAATAACCTTCACTAGCTCCCTCTTTTCTTTTCCCACATAAGAAAGTCTGCGCATAGGTAACCTACTGAGGGCGTCGGCTACCATATTTGCCTTGCCTGAATGATAGTACAGGCTCATATCATAGTCTTTTAAAAGTTCCAACCACTGCCTCTGTCTGAGACTTAATTCTTTCTGTGAGAAAACATACTATAAACTCTTGTGGTCAGTAAATATTTCAACGTGTACCTCATAAAAATAGTTCTGCCAGATCTTACGTGGAAAAACCACAGCTGCTAACTACAAGTCATAAGTAGGATAGTTCTGGTCATGCACCTTCAACTGCCTAGATGCATACGCCACTACCTTATCGTGCAGCATAAGAACACATCCATATCCCACTCGGGATGCATCACAGTGTAGAACAAAACCTTCAGTACCCTCCGGAAGAGTCAGAACAGGAGTTGTAGTCAACTTGTCTTTCAACTTCTCAAAACTATTCTCATAAGAGTCAGACCACAAAAACTTCACCTTTTTCTAAGTCAATTTAGTAAGTGGTGCAACTATGGAAGTAAAACGCTCGAAGAATCTTCTGTAATAACCTGCCAAACCCAAGAAGCTCTGATGTCAGTTGGAGTCGTGGATCTGGGCCAGTTTCTCACTGTCTCAATCTTTTGGGGATCAACCTTAATCCCCTCTCTAGACATAATATGCCCTAAGAATTCAATAGCATTCAACCAGAATTCGCACTTGGAAAATTTTGCATACAACTTATGATCTTTAAGTGTCTGAAGGATAATTCGAAGGTGCTTGGCATGGTCCTCTTCACTCTTAGAATATACCAAAATGTCATTAATGAATACAATGACAAACAACTCCAGAAACTGATGAAAAACCCTATTCATTAGATCCATGAAAGTTGCAGGGGTGTTAGTCTACCCATAGGACGTGATTAAGAATTCATAATGGCCGTATCTAGTTCAAAAAGCTGTTTTGGGAATATTTGCCTCTCTAACTTTCAACTGGTGATATCCCAAACAGAGTTGTATCTTCGAAAATCATTTAGCACCCTGAAGTTGATCTAAAAGATCCTTAATCCTAAGAAGGGGATATTTATTTTTAATCTTGACCTTATTTAACTGGCGGTAATCTATGCACATACGAAGGGAATTTTCTTTCTTTCGCACAAAAAGTACAAGTGCACCTTATTGAGACACACTGGGGTGGATAAAACCTTAATCTAGAAGATCTGCTAGCTGTTCTTTCAAATTTTTTTCAGCTCTACAGGAGATATACTATATGGCATAATAGAAATAGGATGGGTATCTAGCAATAAATCAATACCAAAATCTATCTCCATATCAGGTGGTATTCCTGGGAGATCATCCGGAAAGACTTCTAAGAATTTATTTACTACTGGGATAGACTAAAGTGGGAGACTTTTGGCACTAGAATCTTCAACCCAAATAAGATGATACGTGCAACCTTTGGAAATAAGTTTATGGTCCCTGAGATAAGATAAGAAGTGCCCTGTATGTTTTAGACAATGTCTCTCCCATTCCATCACAGACTCATTTGAAAAAGAAAAGGTGACACTTCGGGTCCTACAATTCAAGGTGGCATAGCACAAATAGATCCATTCCATACCTAAGATGCATCAAAACAAACCATATCGAGTTGTAGGAGACCTGCCTCAATATCCTGTTTGAAAATAGACATAACACAATTTCTAAACACCCTCCTAGCCATAACAGAATCTCCTACCGGGGTGGAAAGAAAAAAAGGTTCATCAATCACATCAGGCTCGAACCTAAAAAAAACAACCACATATGGAGTCATATAAGACAAGGTATACCCAGGATCAAGTAATACGTGCACATCACAAGAAAAGATTTGCAACGTGAAGGTGAATACATCTGGTGAGGCCTCTGCCTCCTTGAGGTTGGTCAAAGCATACAATCAATTCTGAACATTTTTAGTAGCTAAAGTGGCACCCTTCTGAGGTGGTGGTGCAGATGAATTCTCCTGTGAGTTGGCTCTTCCAACATTACTCTTTGCTATTGAATAGTCTCTCAAAATATGGCCTGGCTGGCCACATGAATAACATACCAAAGAACCAAACTGACATCTCCCTTGATAATTCCTCCCACATCTCCCATAGCATGGATAGTACCAAGAGGTCTGGGTTATATGAATGCGTACCCTACATCTTCAGCCCCTGACTAGACTAAAAATTCTAGGTGCGCTACTCAGTTATGGGTCTGGACACTGGAGCACTAGCTGCTAACTGTGCATTACCCCAATCCTTTTTCTTTTACCATTTGGCACCCTAATTACCGCTCTGCTACTGACTATGACTCTGTTTTGTCCCTCTGGCTCTCTTTTCCTGCCTGTCCTTTTTCCTAGATTTTGCTATCTTCTTATTTTTCTCCTGAACTTACTGTATGTGGAATGACAGTCTAGTAAAGTCCATATCCCTGTTCAGCATAGCTCCTTCACACTCAAGCATCAGATCATCTAAAAAGCCAAAAGCAAATTTTCTCATTTGGGCCTTGATACTACTCGTCATCTCATGAGCATAACAAGCCAGCTGGTTAAACTTTAAAGTATACTCCTGAACACTCATCTTACCATTCTTAAGGTTCATGAACTCCTCTACTTTAGCTTCCCTCAGCTCCAGAGGAAACAATCTGTCATGAAAAGCTTCCATGAACTCGTCCTAAACTGTGGTGTCAACACTGTCACTCTTTGCATCTTCCCACTCATTGTACAATTGGTTCACTACACCCTTTAGCTGGTACGCCTCTAGCTCAATACGCTCCACCTGATTAACATGCATTACTTTGAAAATATTCTCCAATTTATCTACGAACTACTATGGGTCCTCTTCTACCATAACGCCAGAGAACTTGGGCAGATTTATTCTCATGAACTTGCCTACTCTAGTAACTTCAGAAGTAATAGATGCCAACCCAGTATCCTCCGAACTCTGAGTCTGTATGGCTACCAACTATGCTAGCATGTGAATAGACTGTCTGAATTCAGCATTAAAAACCTCTCCTTCACGAGGCTAAGTGCGATTATCCCCCGTCCGAGGAGCTTTGGGAGGACTGGTCGATATAGGAAGTACTCCTAGAGTAGGAACAGGTTCTACGGTATGAGCTATGTTACAGATTCACATCCCATGGGAGGGACAAACTTCATCATCCTAAGCATTAACGTTGGTACGACGGGGAGGCATCGCTGGTTTTCTAAAAAGTAAAAGGTCATTTATTAGGGGACAAATTAGACTTAGAAGCACGAAATAAATCATAAAAAAGAGAAATATTCTTAAATGCCTAGCAACCTTTTGCTTATAAGTGTGGCGCACTACACACCCATAAAGAAGACTCTACCCGATGTAATTTTGAAGACACCCTGGGACCATGAACCGTGCTTTGATACCAAGTTTGTCACAACCCAAATGAGAGCCTGGCCGTGACGGACATCCCAAACCATGAATGCCCAGAATGCCCTTCTTTATCTTATAATCATGCACAATATTCATATAATAAAAGAGGGTACGGAAACATAATCTTCTACAGAAACATGGTCAATTCTGAATTCAACATAAGTATGGAAACTTTAAATCAGCTACATCTAAATAACATTTGAATCAATCAGTAAAATCTTTACTATACGTAAATCTGACAACTGTCTAATGCTAGGAAAAGACCCTCGTAGACCAAAACAAAAATAAGTGACATAATCTAAAAAGATAGGCCTTATGGAATAGAGAAAGCTCACCACTACAAAATCTGATCAGCTGTCTAAATTATCTACTTCTTATTTGGACCCCTAGACTGAGTCTTAGAACTTGAGAGGTAGGAGGTAGGGGGGTCAATATAGATGTACTGATATGTAGAGCATATCCTAAATAATCATTTAATATTCAATAGATATGAGAGCAATTTAAAACAATTCATAAGTAAATCATATAGTAAGAATTCACATAGGCATTTTAAAGACTCTATAAAAATCATCTCAACTCTAAGAAATATGTGTTACTTTTGTGCTAGGTGGTATACTCTACAAGTTTGAAAATTTCATAGGCTATATGGAAACTGCCATTAACTCAGTTGCGAAGTCCCCAACCAAAGTGTGCTGCTAGGGTCGGAGTCTTTGAATCTACTATGCCACATAGCCATTGCCAGCATACAATAATTATCTACCTGAATCGGCAAATACCGTTTTAGGCTAAGAGTTGGTTGAACTCGCACCTTCTTTGGGTAACCACTTAACCCTCTTTAAGCCCGTTTTTAAGACTCTATCAAAATATACAGTCTCTAAAAATATACTTTGAAAACATGTTCTGAAAATATACAGTCTCTAAATACATATGGTATCATCATACCATTGACATGCAAGTCACATCTCTGAGCCATTATTACTCTATCGTAAATCTCTGTTTTCAAAACACAAGTTTTGGGACCACTATTTCAATAATTCAACTCAAAGAAACTCTTTCTCAAACCTCATGTAATCACATACAAGGAACTCATCTTTGTCAAACATTTCAGTAGTACAGTACAAGGTGGTCATGTCAAAGTTCTCAATTCATATGCAATTCTTTATCTTAAACACAATAACATATTTATATCAAGAAACACCCTCTCTACAATTTTAGATCATATTCAAGTGCTATAATATTACGAAAACATCTTTCAAATCACAAAACAATAATTTTTAATTCAGTACACCAGAGGGAGTCCATAATTTATGCTGTCAACAATCTTAAATCTCAAATTCCATATATATAAGTATACAGGTAAATCAATTTTGGGGATAGGTCCATAAGGTCAAAACAATAGTAACATTAAAAGATTCGGAGTACGTAATTTAGAACATAGATTCAAAAACCCCTTTCAAATTCATGCATAAAAATCTAAAAATCATACTCTAATGGTTTTAAGCCCATGTAGTTTTTTTAGGAGAAACCCCACATACCTCTATCTAGAAATATAAATTATGCTTCTTGATTCCTACGGCTTGGGGATTCCAAATCTTTAATTTGTTTTGAAAACCCACGATTGTATCTTGATTTATTTGGATTATCAATATAGAACCCTAGAGAGTGTTCTTGAATATTTTTGGTGAATCTATGAGTAATATGATAAATTGGGGTTGAAATCTCATATTTTGACTGAGAAGGGTGTGAGAAAATATCCAATATACCCTTAATGAGACTGGTATTAAAATATAACTGGGAGCCTAATTTCAAGGGCCATCGCGAAGTGCCACTATCGCGGTGGCTTACTGGAAATTGATGAATGGGAATTTAGGCCACTCTATAATGTACCACCATCGTGGAGTCCCACTGGAAATTAACCATTGTTATTTACACCCTCTCTGCGATGCGCCAAGGACAGGAATGACGGTGTTTTAGGACTATGACTTAAATTACCCATAACTCTTTCACCGAGTGTCTGTTTTGGATGCATCTTATGTTGAAGGAAATGCTTTTCAATCATCTACGAAATAAAAACTTAAAATCTAAGGGATTCCACCAGGGAAAAGTATAAATCATTATAGAAGCCAATGCTTGATATTTCAGGGATAAAATGTAGCTAAGAAAAAATTCGGGGCATAACAATTTGTCCTTGAACTATGAGGAGTCACCCTTAAGTCTGTTGCTTATAGGCTGGGCTTCTAAGTGTGATTAGGAGCCCGCACGTCTAAACCTATGATATAAGACATCATAGCGCAAAAGTAAAGTATGTGTTAGTACTTTGAATACACTGGTATACTAAGTGAGGTAGGCAAATATGCATGGGTTCATATGCATGAACAATAACTGACTGAGTAATACGAACATAACTGAATGAGAGTACATGTGTGAATTCATAAATATTAACTAAGATCATATCAATACCGGATTCTGAATTCTGAATACTGGTTATCTGATATCTGAGTTTAATGATACTATAATATTGATAACTAAATAACTATTTTCTGTCAGTACTGATTCTATAGAATGAAGCTATGCTGAGTTCCATACTGAGCTTGTGTGATTGTGTCTAATAATGATGATTTTATAGAACTGGAATGAGTTCTATACTGAGACTGAAACTAAAGCTGTGGGAGATAATCATCTAATCGACATGACCCAAATGAGGTAGCTGAGTTGGGGTCCAATCGACAACCCTAATTAGAAGGGTGTCAGTAACATGCCGCAGGTAAAGATAAGTGACGAGTCACCCTCATCTTGAAGGGGCTTTAAATGAGTACAGTGGTACCCTTAAATAGCAAGTAGGACACCTCATCAACCCTCAACTAGAAGGTTGATGTCTCAACCTACGCTAACTACGTAGTTCTGGAACACAAGAACTACTTCTAATGATTACACCCTCTAATGGCAGGTGATTCCCCATCCATAGTTCACCCGGTCCTGAATCCTATTCCCAACTGAATAGATACTGAATCAATTTCTAAA
>JAPEIP010000010.1:11879118-11893654 GCA_026120095.1 Capsicum chinense | reverse complement strand
AAACTCAAAAAGGTAAGATTTGAATTTACTAGTCCCATAAAACAAGTCCCTTGATTTAAGGAAAAGTGGTTGTTATGTCTATGAAGTGATGTGTCCAAGTCTTCTCACAAACAACTTTATAACTTTTGTCTTACAACCTTTTGGATCTATCTTACATATTTGGTTGTCTTAAGTTTTAAGAATAGATGAAGAACAATGTGAACACCAAAACAACCTTCAACAAATCAACAACAACAAAACAACAATGTTCACTCCATTGTTAACAACAACACTATACTGTCAAGAACAATATCATCATGTTTTGGCGAACTCCAAGTTCACTTCAATATTGTCAATATATTAAGCTAAACTTTAGTTCTTAACACTCTTTGTGCCAGTGATATATATTTCAACACAACACAAGAAACAAACAACTCAAACAAAACAACAACCAAACCTACAGACAACCTCTCGGCCAAAACAACAACAAGGTCCACACTTTCTCTGCCAAGATCACAAACACAAGAACTCAATTTTTTTTTTTTGTGGTTTTTTTCTAACAAGCATGCTCAAGATGGATCTTGTAGGAACAAGATTGAGTCATGCTTTGATACAAAATGATACAAGAAAATCCAATTAAACAATAAATATGCACTCCAAATAGTCCATTAATTACAAGAGCTCGTGGACCAAGTGGAGACTACTCTCAGATTCAAGACATACAACAAGAATACATGATAATGAGGTGTATTTGACACCCAGACAACCAACCCAAACTAAGATTAAAAACATAATAAGATTAACAAGGTGAAAAACAATGATGTGTATAACAATAACGACACAAGCGGCTACATGAAAAAATATAAACGTTACAGACTATAAGAATGTAAAGTATAGGAAGGGTGACATGCACCACTATATTGACTAAGAACATAAGTGTACATTAAACACTAAGGCGCTTAATAGGATAGTAGTAAAACCTACATTCTTCAAAGATAAACAAGAGGGACCTCAATCCTTCAAGTACCCCAAAGTTCCAAGCAAGCAAACGAAAAAAGAGAATCCACCCTTTTGATGTAAATAGTTTCGGGCAAGGTCTCAAAGATGAGAAAACTTGTGTGTTTGAAGTGTGTTGTACAATATTAAACATGCAAAAAATTAATCTAAGTAACCCTAAAATGTTCCTTATATAGTGTATAAAAATAAAAGATAGGAAGTCCAAAATGCCCCTTAGAGATTAGGTGCCCCTCTACTGTGAATTAGCGGTTTTGTTAATGTGTTTTAAGCCCATAATTCCACTCATCTTGGACACTCATGTGGATGAATTCAATACACATCCTCATAAGTCCATCTATGTGATCGCACTTGTATCACAAAATTTTGAGAATAAATGCATGGGAAAATAGTAGTTGGATGGTCACATAATCTGGTATGACCACGATCGTGGTCATCGTTCCGCGATTGCAAACTCGTGGCATCCGCGATTGAGTTGACATAGAACATGGTTTCGGTATTCGATGCTACAATCTAGGCCCCTATATTTAGTTGTTCAGGCCAACAGGACACTTTCCCAACTCGATTTTTTCATGGATCATGCTCAAAAGTATACAAAAACAAAATTTACTTTATTAGCATGAATAAAAGGATACGTGCTACTTTTTTTGGCGCGACGGGTTGCCTCCCATCGAGCACTTAGTTTAACATCGTAGTATGATGCCTCCACTTAGAAAATTTAAATCTTCATCCCAATTTTTGCTTAATATGCAATGATGTAATGATCAAAATATTGTACCTGGAATGCTATAAATTTCTCATGACTCCGAAGGAGAACAAGCTAACCTATGACTGATATCTGTGTACCCGTATACTGCATAATATTCTTAATAATGCAGAAAAATAAACTGAAAGGCCATAAAATTCACATATCTGAAGTAAAACATAACATCTGAAAAGGGGTATGAAATTCCCAAAACAATAGAAATAATTTTCTGAACATATTAGTCTAGAAAGCCTCTAACTGAATGAACTGTCTGAATAAGGAGCTGATGGGACATGACCCCAACTAACTCCAACTGATAAACTAATAATTAAGATAATAAGGAATAATCATATCCTCAAAATATGAGGACTCATTTCTAACTCTGACTGCTGAGACTAGAATCTACTACTGCTCTAGAGCTCGTGTCTCTGAAACTATGGTAGAAGACACCATAGTGTAAATACGTCAGTACTTTGAATGTATGAATGTGAGATAGGTTGAATGCATGGGGTTCATATGCATGACCAATAATAATAACTGACTAACTGTCATGAGCATGATAATACATGCATGAGACATAACCACTAATACTAATTCTATGATAATATGATTACTGAATCTAAATAAAATTGATAACATGAGAAACTTTTTCTTATAGTCCTGAATCTGATGGAACTAGCTGAGTTTCATACTGTATCTGAGTTGACTGTACCTTGAAGTCATAAATCCTGAAGAAGTATCTGAGTTCCTTTTTACTTAGACTGATACTGAGACTGTGGGTGGTAGTACACTAATTAATATGCCACAAATGACTCATTATAGCTGAATTGGGGTCCAATCTGTGCCCTGATTAAAAGGGTGTCAATACTGCGCCACTAGTAAGAACAAGTGAGTGACTCAAATATAATAGTTAACTCTAATGAGAACGGTGGGAACCCTCATATAATAGGTTAAGACACCTCATCTACCCTCATATAGAAGCCTATGATGTCTCAACCTATGCTGGCTACATAGTTCTGGAACGTAAGGATTTCTTCTAAGAATCACACTCTTATATAACAGGTGAGTTCCCACCCTTGGGTTCACTCGGCGCTAATTTCTACTCCTACTGAATTGAACATGGACTGAGTTACTGACTTCTGTTGACTGATGCAATACTACTGACATCTGACAACTGATTGAGTTCATCATATCATGGAGATTTCTTGAGTCATAAAACTGTCTGAAGTCTAAGGATCATAGCTTGAATGAGAGTATCATAGAAACATGACATAGCACTAGGCAAACAGCTAATACTTTGGGTGTAAGTACCCTAGGACTCAATGGAAGGAAACTGACCAAGCATAACTTACTTGAACATATAACTAACATCATAATAAATAATACATTTATAGAAGCATTACATCAAAACATATGACAGGAATAACTTGTACATACATGGGGCTTTCACGATATCATACTAGTTGGGCATTGTTGCTTCATCTAGGCATTTAATCAAACACATGGTAGGCATAGCACATGTAGACAACATTATACAATAATTAATCATCACGATTCATCTCTAACTTCATCATCCTAGGGTTTATTCATAGGTTCAGATGAATATATATCTATAAAAATCAATTCCACATAAAATTGTTCACCTACCATGGATTTGAATTGAATTGATCATTCTCAACATACACACAACAAACCCAACATGAAATTCATAAAGAAATCCATAAACTTAAACTTAGAAAAAGGATTCTTGGGCTTTATAGACAGAAGGATTCCATCAATACCTTACTTTGTTATTTCATGAATATTGATGGAGAAAATTTATTGGAATTGGATCTTTTAAAAAAATACTAGCTTGTCCTTGAGAAGTTTTTGTGAGAAGAGAGTGCATTTTGGGTAAAAATTTGTTGAATCACGCGTTAGAGGGCTCAAATAGAGGTGGCAAGTTGACCCTTTTAACCCTGGACACATTATTTAATCTAAGTAAAATTTTCCCGAACTGAACCCGAGGCGCGACGCGGCGCTATCACACCGTGTCACTAGAATTGGACAATTGGGAAACTGAGGGATGGCACAATGCAGAGCTATCGTGTTGACCCTTCTTTTCCGACCTAGAACTTTTGCACGACATGGAGGAAATCGTGCTAAGACACTAGAAAAGGACAATTCGGAATTTGGACCCTCACGCGACGCGCATAATCGTGGACCCCTACTAGAATTTGTCTAATGCCATTTCCTCTTGTGGCGCAGCGTGCCACTAACTAATATGGAGTTATTTTATGATGGAAACTTGAAATAATAGTAACTTATGACTTGATTATTGGATTTGGGTGAATCTTATATTGATGGAAATCTTATTCAATTTCCCACATGAAAAAAATTGAAAATCTAGAAAATTTCTCATGAAATAACCACCATTCAATTTAGAAGCTAATACTAGACATTTTTGAGATAAAATTAGCTAGAAAAAATATAAGGTATTTTAATATCTCCCCTTTGAGAACATTCGTCCTCGAATAAGACTAACTGAGAGAGTAGAAAAGACAACTGACGTACATGTTGAACATGAATAACTAGAATATGAACTCATGAATGACATAACTGACAAGCTGAACATATAATACTGAATATGCATATATGATGCATGTGCAACTGATTCATGAATCCATGACTGAGTGTTCTCAATAACTAAGTTTCTTACAATGAGAATGCACATCTGATGCATAATTACACAATTGAACTCATACATATGTACATAACTGAATATGCAATTGTACTTGATACCAAGTTTCTAATGGGAGCATGAGCATGAAGCTACTTACCAAGTTTCTGATAAACACCGAACATGAAACTATGTAAGCTTAAGTAGAACTGATACCTTGAGCTTGATTTGATTTATAAAAGAAGAGGTGAGGATACTTGGTGTGCATGTTTGCCTCTGCTTCCCAAGTAGTTCCCTCGATGGACTGATTTTTCCAGAGAACATTAACTAAAGGGACTTTTTTATTCCTTAATCTACGAGTCTGATAGTCTAAGATTTTGACTAGAATATCTTCATAAGAGAGAGTGTTCTGAACAACAATGATCTGAATAGTGACTACAACTGATGGGTCACCTATGCACTTCTTTATCAAGGAGATATGAAAGACAGGATGAACTGAGGGTAGATCTGAAGGTAATTCAAGATCATAAGCTACCTTACCGAATCCACTTAGAATCATGATGGGATCGACATTTTGGGGACTGAATTTCCCTATTTTTCCAAAATGCTTCACTCCTTTCATGGGAGAGATATTTAGATAGACATACTCACCAATCTCGGACTAGAGATCTTTTCTACGAATATCTGCATCAGACTTCTGTCAGCTCTGAGCATCCTGGAGTCTTTCTTTAATCAACTGGACTTTTTCAAAGGTATCGAATACTAAGTCAGGCCCTATGATTAAGGCCTCACTAACTTTGAACCAACCAATTGGACATCTACATCTCCTACCATAGAGGGCTTTTAATGGAGCCATTTGAATATTGGAATGATTGTTTTTATTGTATGTAAACTCAATCAAAGGTAAGTGGTCATCCCAAATTCACTTGAAATTGATTGCACACGCCCTTAATATATCTTCTAACGTCTGGATGGTCCTTTCTGCTTGACCATCAGTTTGAGGATGAAAGGTTGTACTAAGATAAAATTAGGCACCAAGACCCTTTTAGAATATTTTCCAGAAATGAGAAGTGAACAGAATACCTCTGTCTGAGATAATGGAAAATAGAACACTGTCCAATCTAACCAAATCCTTGATGTATAGTTTGGTGTAATCCTCAGCTGAATAAGAGGTTTGAACTGGAAGGAAATGAGCTGATTTGGTCATTCTATCTATAATAACTCAGACTGAATCATGCTGATGACGAGTTTGAGGCAAAACTATCACGAAGTCCATGTTCACAACTTCCCATTTCCAAGTAGGAATACTGAACTCCTGCATGGACTCACTAGGCTTCTTATGCTCTATCTTAACTTACTGACCTATAGAGCACTTAGCCATAAACTTTGCAATGTCTCTCTTCATCCCACTCTACTAATAGATTTCCTGCAAGTCACGATACATCTTTGTGTCTCTTGGATAAATAGAGTACCACGCACTATATACTTCTGCAACAATTTTCTGCCTTAAGTCATCTACACTCAGAGCTCACAGATGACCCTGACAACAAAGGACACCATCTACCCCTTGGGAGAATACCTCTACTTTCTGATATTGGACTGACTCTTTCAACATTACAAGGATGGGATCTGTATCTAACTTTTGTTTTACCTAGAAAACTAGAGATGATTCTGAACTACTCTGAACACATATATTACCCTCTTCTATATCGACTAAGTGAATACCTAGTCTAGCAAGCAGATGGAATTCCTGATCTAAATTCTTCTTACTGTCCTCAAAATGAGAAACACTACCCATGGATTGTCTACTGAGAGAATCATCCACTACGTTGGCCTTGCGTGGATAACAAAGGACACTCATCTCATAATTTTTCAAGAGCTCTAACTACCTTCTCTGATAAAGATTAATCTTTTTGAGAAAATACAAACTAAAGACTTTTATAATTTGTGAACACATCTATGTGAACATTGTATAGATAATTCCTCCAAATCTTCAAGGAAAATAATACAGCTGCTAACTCAATATTATGAGTAGGATAATTCCTTTCATGAGGTTTAAGCTGCCAGGAGACGTAGGCTATGACCTTACCATGATGTATGAGGACATAACCTAAACCCCCTCTAGATGCATCACAATACTTTATGAACCCATCTAAACCATCATGGAGAGCTAAGACTGGAGCTAGGGTGAGTTGAGTTTTCAACTCCTGAAAACTCTTCTCTCAAGGATCTGACCACTGAAACTTGACTTTTTTTTGAGTTAATCTGGACATAAGGGATGAAATAGAAGAAAATCCCTTAACAAACCATTTGTAATAGCCATCCCAATCCAAGAAACTCATAATATATTATGGAAAGATAAGGTGAGGCCATTTTTTTACTATTTCGGTCTTTTGAGGATCCACTCTAATGCCATCACCAAAAATTATATGACAAAGGAATGCTATTAACCTTAGCCAAAATTTGCACTTACTGAATTTGGGGAATAGTTGATGATCTCTAAGAGTCTAAAGTACTATTCTAAGATGGTCTGCCTGATCACGCTCACTGCAGGAATACAGCATAATAACATCAATGAAGACTATGAAGTACATTTACAAGTAATGCTTGAACACATGGTTCATCAAGTTAGTAAAAGATACTGGGGCATTGGTAAGACCAAAGGAAGTAACTAAGAATTCAAAATAACCATACCCAGTATGAAAAGCTATTTTTGGAATGACATATTCTCTAACTCGGAGATGATGATAGCTGCACCTGAGGTTTATCTTACAGAAATAACTGGCACCCTAAAGTTGGTCAAACAAGTCATCAATTCTGGGAAAAGGATACTCGTTCTTGACCATGACCTTATTAAGCTAAAAATAATCAATGCATATTCTGAGAGAACCCTCTTTCTTGCATATGAATAAGACTGGTGCACCCCACGGGGAAAAACTGGGACTGATAAATCCCTTATCTAGGAGATCTTTCAACTGTTCTTTTAGTTCTCTAAGTTCTACAGGAGCCATTCTGTAGGAGGAATAGATATATAGGCTGACTATTCGGAAGAAGATCAAGGCCGAAACCTATTTCCCTTTTGGGAGGAATTCCTGGAAGATATTCGGGAAAGACATCTGAATATTCACCTATAATTGGAATTGATTCAAGGCTGGGAGTTTCGCTAACAGTTTCCTTAACTCGAACAAAATGATAGATATATCCTTTAAATATTATTTTCTTGCCTGGAGGTAGGAAACAGGCTGACCTTTAAAAGCAGATACACTACCCTTCCACTCAAGGATGGGTTCATTAGGGAACTGAAACTAAACAATTCTATTTCTACTTTCAACTGTGGCATAGAAAGAAAGAAGCCAATCTATGACGAGAATGATATCAAAATCAATCATCTCTAATTCAACTAAGTATGCTAAAGTGACTTTATGAAAAATCATAATCGGGCAGTTCTTGTATACCCTCCAGGCTATGGTGGTTTTATGTATTGGGGTAGAGACTTAAATGGGCTCTACTAGGATTTCGGGACTGATTACAAAATTGCCTGCTATATAGGGACTAACACAAGAGAAAGAAGCTTCTTGATATAGAAAAGTGTAAACAAGCACATGAAAGACCTATAACATATTTGTAACTACATCAGGAGAATTTTCCTGATCCTGACGGGACTGAAGAGCATAGAGAAAATTTGGGTGTTTTCCACTAGTAGCACTGGAGGTGGCACCGTGCTAATTTAGGTTACCGAACTGAGATGAGGAACGATTTTGTTGACCCTGAGGACCTGGCTAAGAATAGTCTCTATCTTTGTGGCCTGGCTTGCCACATCCAATGCAAATACCACTACCAGCTCTGCAAATACCTTGATGGTGCTTAGCATATATCTTGAAAAGAGGATAGGTATGGGCACTGCTAACACTCCCTTGGGATATAGAGCCTGGCGCTTTGCCTTTCTTACCCTCTCTGAACATAGGAACTAGTGCACTGGCTGTAGAAGGAGGTAAAACTAATGACTTAGGATGAAATTGAGAACAATTTTCTCCTTCTGACTTAGGCTGAGAAAAATTTAAACAACCTATCTTTGCTCTCTCATTCTATTTCTTCCTTATCTTAATCTTTTGCTCCTCTATCTGCTGAGCATGAGTCACGAACCTAGCTAAATAATATAACTATTTAGCATGGCAGATCTACACTTATTAACGTCGCCATCATTCACCCCTAAAATGAACTTACACATATTTAGCCTACTATCTACAGCCATATGAGGGGCATATATGGTTAATTGAGTAAACATAAGAGAATAATTTTTCAGTGTCATATTGCCCTACCTGAGGTTGATGAATTCTAATACCTTAGCTTCCCTAAGATCTAGGGGAAAATATCTATCGAGGAAAGTAGATGCAAGCTCCTCCCACTCAACCGACCCTGCATTATCTGCCCTTTTTGACTTCCATTATTTGAAACAAGTATGAGCAACTTCTTGTAACAGATATGCATCTAGCTTAGCACTCCCAAAAGTAGTCACCCCCATGATGCCTGTCACCTTCTACATCAGATCTAGGAATTCCTGAGGGTCATTATTTACCTTAGACGCGAGGAAGGATGGAGAATTCATTCGGGTGAAATCCCAAATCCTAGCTACAGCTAAATTGGCCACTGGACTGGCCGAAACAAAAGTTGTTAATTCATTCTGAGTAGCAACTGAGTTAGCAAGAGTACTGAATGCAGCTTGAAACTCTGCATGAGAAACATGTTCGCCTGAAGGTTCTTCAGCCTGAGGGGTTGGCTGATACCCATTTCTTTTTTTAGGAGGGATGTTCTACAGAAGAAAGGAAGAAACAAAATAGTTTAAGAGATTGACTTGAGATTATGATCACTAGCATGACATGAATACTAAAAGAGGGGAAACTATTCCTAAAACACCTTATATCCTCCTAAACATAAATGTGGCATCCAACACACCCATGTACCAGACTCTACTAGATACGGCTTTTAGAATTTGTAGGACTCTATTGAAATTTAGGCTCTAATACTAAGTTTGTAACGACCTGAATTTGGTACCCAAAATGCTACACGGTGCTCATGACCCCGAAGGACCAGAAGATAACCCATGACTGATATCGTTACCTGTGTACTGTATAATATTCTGAATAATGATAAAACATGAACTGAAAGGCCATACAATTCACACATCTGAAGAGGGATATGAAATACCCAAAAAGGCTAAACTAACTATCTGAACCTAATAGCCTAGAAAGCCTCTAACTAACTGAATTGTTGAAGTAAGGATTTAATGGGACATATCCCTAACTAACACCAACTGATAAACTAATAAATAAGATAATAAGAAATAATCATGTCATCGAAAGATAAGGACTCACTTCTAACTCTAACTAATGACATTGGAATTTTCTACTACTCTGGAGTTTGTGTCTCTAAACCTATGGTATAAGAGACCATAGCACAAATGCGTCATTACTTTGAATGTACTGGTATTCATATGAAGTAGGCAGAATGCATGGGGTTCATATGCATGAACAATAATAATAATTGACAAAGTATCATGAGCATGAGAATACATGCATGAGACATAACAACTGACACTAACACTATGATAACATTATTACTGAATCTTAATATAACTGATAACATGAGTGATTATATCTGATAGTCCTAAATCTGATGGAACTAGATGAGTTCTATATTGTATCTGAGTTGACTATATCTGACAGTCCTAAATTCTGAAGAACAATCTGAGTACTTTTTTACAGAGACTGTGGGAGGTAGTCATATAACCAACATGCCCTAAATGATGCATTATAGCTAAATTGGGGTTTAATCTATGCCCTAATTAGAAGGGTGTTAATACTACGCCACTGGTACGGACAATATGTGAGTGACCCTAATAAAGCAGGTAACACTAATGAGAATGGTGGGAACCCTCATATAGAAGGTTAAGCCACCTCATCTACCCTCATATAGCAGGGTATGATATCTCAAACTATGCTTGTTACATAGTTTTGGAACACTAGGATTGCTTCAAAAAATCACACCCTCATATAGAAGGTGCGTTCCCAACCTTTGGTTCACTCGGTGCTAATTTCTACTCCCATATGAATAGACACTGAACATAATTTAGTGAACTGAGCATGGACTAAGTTACTGACTTCCGTTGACAGAGGGAATACTACTGGAGATTTTTGGAGTCATAACACTATTTGAAATCTAAGGATCATAGCTTGACAGAGAGTATAATGGTAACATGACATAGATCTAGGCACACAGTTAATATTTTGGCTACAAGTACCCCCAGGGCTCGATGGAAGTAAACTGACCAAGCATAACGTACTTGAACATGTAACTAAAATCATAATCCCTAATACATTTATAGAAGCATTCCATCAAAACATGTGATAGGCATAACTTTTACATACATGGAGATTTCATGATATATACTATTTGGGCATTGTTCCTTCATCTAGGAATTTAATCAAACACATGGTAGGAATATCATACGTAGACAACATTATACAACAACTAATCATCGTGATTAATCTCTAATTTCATCATCCTAGGCTTTATTCATCGGTTCACATGAATATACATCTATACAAATCTATTTCACATAAAATTTATCACCCAACATGGATTTAAATTCAATCGATCATTCTCAACATACCCAAAACAAACCCAACATGAAATTCATAAAGAAATCCATAAACTTGAACTTTGAAAATAAATTCTTGGGCTTCATGAATTAAAGAAGTCCATGAATTAACTCTACGCATACCGTAGTTTGTGATTTTGTGAAGATTGACGGAGAAACTTTCTTGGGATTGGATCTTCTATAAAAACCCTATCTTGTTCTTGTGAGGTTTTTGAGAGAAGAGAGTATATTTTGGGTAAAAAGTGGCTGAATCATGTGTTAAAGAGCTTAAATACGGGTGGGAAGTTTACCCTTTTAACCCTGGATGCGTCATTTAATGTCAGTAAAATTTTCCAGAACTGAACCCCTGGAGCGACATGGCGCAACCGCGCCGTGTCCCTGGAATTTGACAATTGGGAAACTGAGGGATTGTGCGACGTAGATCCATCTCTTTGCCTATTCTTTTGATAACTAGAACTTTTGCACGACGCAGAGGAAATCTCGCTAAGACACTAGAAAAGGACATTTATGAATTTTGGCCCTAGAGCTACGTGCCATAATCGCGGACCCCTACTGGAATTTTCCAAATGCCATTTCCTATTGTGGCGTGGTGCACCAGTGACTAAAATGGCATTGTTTTACAACTACAACTTAAAATAGTCATAACTTCTGACCCGGTTATCAGATTTTGACTAATTTTATATCTATGGAAAGTTCATTCAATTTCCCATGTAACAAAAAGCTAAAAAATCCTTCAAAATTCCTTATGGAATAACCATCATTCAATTTAGAAGTTAATACTAGAGATTCCTAAGATGAAATTAGCTAGGAAAAGTACGGGGTATTACAAACGAGCAGCATAGGGACAGAACCCATGCCACCTAAAATACATTTGTTGAACGTGGAAAAATCCCTTTCAGATGTTTACCTGTTAGCAAAGTAATGAGCACATCCATAATATGAACTTGGTCCCTATGAAATAGGATTCCTCTGAGGACTGATTACTCACACAGTTGGCTCTAAGAAATGGAACAAATTCTAGAAGTAACACATTTGGTGAGGACCAGATTCTCCCATTCTCAATTATCAAAACCACATGTGCATCATGCTCTATTACTCTTATTTTTTAAAGATCTGAATCTTATCTACATATGCTATTTTTAGCAATTTTTAGGATGATTTTGTAAGTGCCTAAGTTGTTTTAGTTATTTTTAAGCTATTTTTGTCATATGATGATTTTTAAGTTGTCAATTTTTTTGTTTCTACCGTTTTAAGTTGCTTTTACCAATTATTAAGATGTTTCAGTCATTTTTAATCTATTTTTGTCGGTTTTTATTATATTTTTGTTAGTTTTTATGTTTCTTTTAAGCTGTCAATATTTTGTATTAATTGTAGCAACTTTTAAGATATTTTTGGTTAATTTTTATATGTTTCAGTCACTTTTAAGTTGTTTTTGTCATTTTTATGTTGTTTCTAATAATTCTTTTGCTATTTTTTTGTTTTTACAGTTTTTAATCTATCGATTTTCATCTTTTATTGTTATTTTGGGGATCTGGAATTTGCTATTGAGGATTTACTTCCTACAGTTGAAAGGAGAATGTATGCAAGACATATTTGGGAAAATTGGCAAAAGGTCTTGAAAGGTGAAGAAAGGAGAAAAGCATTTTGGAAATGTGCCAAGGTTAGTTTTCAGGTAAAATTGAAAGGGCACATTTTGTAATAAGAAACCATGTGGTCATGCTTATATTTGATGAAGAATATTAGTGTAGGGCTAATTTTCGTACAGGAACAAGTGTGATGTAGTGGAAAATAATATGTGCAAAATATTTAATTTTTGAATTGTTGGTCCTAGGCAAAAGTCTGTAATTAGTATGCTTGACGATATTAGGCATAAAATAATGGATAGGCGTGGGATATTGTCAAGTTTGTCGATTCTTGGATCAGTGATATTTCACCCATGGAACGGCTAATTTTAGAAGACAATAAATTGATTTGTAGGAGTCCATTAGTGTGCCAAAGTGTATTCATTCAAGTGTATGCCTCTATCTTCAAGAATGGTGCTTTTTAGCCCGTGGTAAGATATGCATTCGGCTCTTTTCACAAACTTTATTGCAGACATCTCTCTTAAGGAGAAAGATACATCTCTGAATTTTCGGGTTGTATTCTAAACCAAGAAGTAGTATAAATTGGGGTATTATGACCTATGAATAGTAAGATGATCCCAAGGTTAGTGATATGAAGTCCTAAGTTTAGAAGTCAACGTGAGGGTAACTTTTCAGTGAAAATGAGTAGTAGTATTTGCGTAAAATTTAAGTAAGTGTTGAGGTTGTTGTGTCCTTATGGTATTGGATAAGGTGTACAAAAAATCAGCAAACTTATTGTAGTTAGCAGATAAAGAATGGCTAGTTAAAAATTCTACAATTTAGTTGAAATAAGAAAGGAGCTCAAGATGAGATTTAGCATTCAATTGTTTGAATAATGGATTGGTTGGCTAATAATTTATAAATTTAGCATTCAATTGGGCAGATCATAGAAAAGGAGAATCAATGATGTTTATAGAATTTTGAAAACATTTGGGATGTATGCATAGGTAAGAAGATGTGATGTGAAAGAGGTGAGTGTTTTATAGATCACAATGGGTTAGGTTATCAGATTAATATTAACTATCCGTATTATGTGCTTTTATTGCACTGTGGATCCCTTGAATATTTTAGCTAATAGTTGTTAGCCAGTTTAGTAGGTCAGTAGATATACAATAATTTTATGGTATAGTAATAATGTTGTGGAAAAGATGTGTCTGCACGCGTTAGTAAACAGATATATGAAATTGAAATTGGTTTTACTGTGAATAAAAGATGGACTGGTATGTTATGCGAGATATTTCATCGGTGGTATGTGATTGTTGCTAGACACTCAGTTTGAACTTTAGATGTGGATTGTGGTGTTAAGAATGTTACCTCGAGGATAGTGATCTGATATTTTTTAGAGTAAATTAGTAGGCTTAATTAAATGTGAGAAAGTGCTTGTGAATGGAAGGATTGGTTGGCTAATAATTAATAAATTTAGTATTCAATTGGGCAGATCTTAGAAAAGGAGACTCAATGATGTTTATAGAATTTTGAAAACATTTGGGATGTATGCATAGGTAAGAAGACGTGATGTGAAAGAGGTGAGTGTTTTATAGATCACAATGGGTTAGGTTATCAGATTAATATTAACTATCCGTATTATGTGCTTTTATTGCACTGAGGATCCCTTGAATATTTTAGCTAATAGTTGTAAGCCAGTTTAGTAGGTCAGTAGATATACAATAATTTTATGGTATAGTAATAATGTTGTGGAAAAGATGTGTCTGTACGCGTTAGTAAACAGATAAATGAAATTGAAATTGGTTTTACTGTGAATAAAAGATGGACTGGTATGTTATGCGAGATATTTCATCGGTGGTACGTGATTGTTGCTAGACACTCAGTTTGAACTTTAGATGTGGATTGTGGTGTTA
>JAPEIP010000010.1:11512020-11522363 GCA_026120095.1 Capsicum chinense | reverse complement strand
GGGAAAAAAAGAACCTAATCTTTTCTCTATCATCATACTGGGAGCTCAAGCTGAAATGGGTTCCCCAAACTGACCACTGATTAACATTGCAAGGCAAAGCTAAAGGAAGAAGCCACTACTAGATTGTGAATAGTGGTTGTTCAAAGCATATAACTGAAAGAATTGAATACTTTCTCTTGCTTAAGGCCCATGAAGGAGGCAATGTCTCATTTGGTGATGGAAAGGGATATACAGTTGTAATTGGGAAGTTTTGAGAAGGGATATTCTCTTGCTCCATCCTGCAGTTTTGAGCTAATCCTTTGCATCAACTACTGATAATACTTATTTTTATTCCTTTTATAAAAAATTGGGCACCCCAGAAAAGAGAAATGAAAATCCCTCCTCAAAATACTTATTGCTATATGCCGTAACCACATCTCCTCCAGTCACACTATGATTCATGTAGATATCACTTTTATCCTTATTCATCTTTTAACAATCTTTTTCATATTTCTCTAATGTGTTGGCTCCTAACTGCACTGTTCTGATATCAGCCTTTCACAAGATTATCATATCATCAACTAGAGCCAGGTGATTAATCTTTGGACTTCCTCTAGGAATACCAAATCTCTTAAATTTCTTCTTCTCCATTAATGCATTCAAAGCTCTAGCCATCACTTCTTCACACAGAATAAAAAGAGTAGGGGACAAAGGATCACCTTTCTTTAGACCCTTAGTTGATTTGAAGATACCTTTTGGCTGTCCATTCAGCAAAATGGACTACCAAGAACTACAATTACATGCCAGGAAGTATTAATTTATAACCTAGAAGAATTGTGCATAATTATACTGCTTTCCCTAAGGTTTTTCCATACTTTTCATGGACCTAGTATTCTTACTCATAAGAATTTTCCCATTATAATCTTCCTAACAATTCTGGGTAGTCATGGATTACTAGGCAAAGAGAGTGATGGAATAACTTACCTCGATGATAAAACTGTCCTAGCATTAGAAAAATCACCCACTAAAGCTCTGGAATGAAGTTTTTGAGTTTAAGTGTTGAATCTTAAATATACCACTTAAACATGTCTCCTGCCTTGCATTTGCTGCCACACGACCCATTTCTCGCTACAATGGCTTTACTATAGGGAGATTAATCTCGTTGTGGTGATCCGCCACCCCTTAAATGAGAGTGAATCATGGAACCAGAAATTACCTAGCCCACTACAATGGGACTCCAACTGCTATGTTAGTCTCACTAAAGCGGGAATACCATCGCTGCAGCGGTCCTTAACTGGTATCTCAAGGAGAGTTGCATTCCAGATTTTCACAACAGAAAATCATTAACTTTAGATATAACAAAGCAACGCAAATCGGCAATTCTTAAAATCACATGCTACGACTTTTTTTTTAGTCTTAGAATTTTTCAGCTAAGATCTAGATTACTAGGTCACCCCCTAATGGAACACAACATCCCAAAGAACAATACCGTTAAGGAAAATCCACAAAGATTAGGCACAACATGAATTTTCCATTTGAAATCAACCCACCTTGAGATTTTACTAACTTAACTCATTAGGGGGACTCCAACAGAGTACTTATGTCCTAATTACCCTATAAAAACTAGAAGATCATTACATCATTTAAACAACCACTCACCCCAGAACGAATAAGGAGGAAACAAGGAAAGATTTACCTAAGTCAGCAAAAATACAAGGAAATTTGTTATGCATGTCTTGTTTCGTTTCCCAAATGGCCTCCTCAACAGGATGATTCTTCCACTAGATCTTCATAGATGTAATCTCTCTTAACCTCAATTCGTAGACCTCTCTTTCTAAGATAGACACATGGTCCTCTTCATATGACAGATTCTCATCAAACAGGACCGAACCCCAATGAATAACAGTTTCCATCACCATAAAATTTCTTTAACATAGACACATGAAATACGAAGTGAGCTCCCTACAAATCTGGAGGCAAAGCTATTCAATCTACTTATATGTTATACATGTGACTCCACTATATTCCAATCCTGATGCAATTAGGGAAAAACTCCTGTAAAATTTTCATTATATATCCCACTTTAATGTGATGTTCTACAAAAATAATATTGTTAGAACCAAATTACATAAAAGACTATTTCTTTTAAAATAGTCAATAAAAGACGCAATATATGTGAGATTTCACTTTCTATCTTACATCTAAATATCTAAATAACTTAGTGATTGTGTTTATTCTTTTAAATTCAATATTAATATTGTTAATAGACGATCTATCACTTCACCATTAGTACAGTCAAAAGGTAAAATGATTTTTCAATATACTTGGATGTAGATCGAACACATGCATCTTAATGCACGACATACAATAATTATTATAGTTCTAAAATGAAAATTGGACTCAATTAATCATAAATATTAATAGTAATGAGATTATTCTCCATTAGTATGTTACTTAAGTTATAGCTTAGATTCTCTCAAATGAGTTTCCATAATTTTATTAGTGCAAGAATTTCTTATCAAATAAATTTCATGTATAAAAGAAAATAATAAAACAAAAAATATATGTTTAAGATTGATTTTTATTCTAAATGGCTTATAGACTTGCTTTGCTGTGGAAAGCTCAGGTGACGACCTATTATATTAGAACTAGGGGTCTCACCCGTCAAACTTGATTTTTTGATATTAACCCTCGCGTGCTCGATTCCACAACCAATCTCAGATTCATCTATTTAAGGAAGGTCCAATTTCATGCTCTTCTAATTTCTTTAAGATAGACGAGTTCAAAAACCCTTTTGTTAACAGAGTACCTAGATCCTCTTCGACAGAGAGCTCCAGGTAATCAGAGCGCCCCAGCAATCTTTTTCTCTACTTGCAGGTAATCTTATGCGCTCTCTATTTACAGGTAATCTTATTCACTGAACCTCTATTTCATTTTGTTTTGTATTAGATTTAATCTAAAAGAGTTTGTTGAACACTACTAAATTTTCCTTTATTCATAATTTAAATTTTAATTTGATATCTCCCTCGCATGTGCATCTAAACAAACATTTCTAACTTTGCTGCATCTTGATTTGTTAAATTTGAGTTGTGTCGATATGCTTTTTACTTTCGTTTAATGAGATGTGATTTGTACTTATGACAATCTTTACTGATGTTATTATTTGAGGTCTGTATTTTTTGACTTCACGAAATTTTTTTCTAAAGAATATATTTTTTTTTTTAAAAAAAATGATTTTGGGAGATCGATTTTTAATCATTTCTTTGGAGAAAATGCCGATGTTACTAGGTTGATTTTCCAATTGCAAAATAGTAAAATGCACCATATAGGGTTCGATTGCCCATCTTTATTCTATAGATGATTAATTTTTACCAAAAAAATAATTATAAAATAATTAGAAATTGACCTCTTGAGGTAATGTTGTAAAAAAAGTTATTTTAAAAAAATTGATCTCTAAAGGTTAATTTTCACAACTTTTTTAAAAAATAAATTGACCTGAGGAGGTTGAGTTGCATTTCTTTTTTTGGCAAAAAATCGATCTTAAGATATTAGTTTTGTTTTAAATTTTGAAAATACCTCATGAGGTTGAGTTTTCTCTACCTCTTTTGATGTCGGTTTTTTGAGATTATCTTTTAGATAATTTTTGAATCATATGCTAAATTTGAATGTTAGATTAGTGATATAATTTGTCAATATATTGCTATCCCTTATCATGAGCCAAAATCAATTTTCGTTGTGCTCTCATCTTGTTAATGTTTTGAACTACCTTGCTTATGCATCATGTATAGTCCCATACACCATTCAATTATTGAAGGTCAAAATTCTTTTACACTCGAAAATTGAATATTATACTTTTTTTTTTGTTGAAGCAACATGCATCAAATATTATTCATATATCTTTAAATATTCGTGAATTGAAATTATTTAAAAAGAATACTTAAAATTGAAGCAAAAACATTCATAGTCCACTTAAGGCTTAGCAAAAATTTATGCTCAACATTCGACTATTAAAGGACCTGGTTCTCTTGCATATGTATGTTACATTTTACTACTTATTTGTTAATCATCATAACTTCTTGTTTTGTAAAAAAAACTTTATAACTCAAAGAGTTATACCACTCCAAGTTACATATCTAAATATCATAATAGAAATCTATGTTATAACTTTTTGTGATATTTAAAGAATGATTTAGTTAATAGATTAAAGCATAGTTTTAAAGATATTTCCCTAGCACGCATAGGGCTCAAATCAATATTAGTCTCAGTCACATCCCATCATGGTAGGCTAATTAGAGACTATCTAACTTGTCTAGAGAAAGCAGTTCCTAGTGTGTGTGTCTCCAAAGCAGTACATACAAACACTAGAGGAACTGTCAAGATAGTTATGCTTCAAAAAGTTTGTTCTTCGCCCCTTCATTGCTAGCATATCTCTATCCTATTCTGGTTTCTATACACATGCACCGACATTGTTGCTCCCAACTTCATCATTAAGGACCTGCATTCTCACAAAGTATTATAATATAGGGGGTGGTAAGCTATAAGCATGTCAATAAGGTCCTTGCAGTCAATTTCCAGCGGCTTGAGACCATAGATGAAGGCTAAGTGAAGTCCTTTTATAAAGGTTAGGACTTTAGCCATAATAGAGTTTGTGCGGGGGATGTGCTAATGGAACCCCAACTTCCAAGTGCCTAGGTGGTCTCTTAAGACACCAAGTCCTCCAAATCCTAACTTCCCATTTGCAGGCCTATCAATATTAAGTTTATAGTTCTCTTAGAGGGGTTCCCATTTAACTTGAATAGATGTTGGTCTCACAGTTATGGTCCACTATAAGTATGTTATACTCCATAGCCAGTTTGATGCTAGCTTTAGAGGATACAAGGCCTCTCTTGTGGTTGAACAAGTTGTTATTTATTGTTAGCCAGAGGTTTCAGAGGCAATGGGTGTATGAGGTCTCCTCTAGTAAGCTAGTTATTATAGTATTTTTTTGAGGAATCTTGCAAATATCTAAGACAATTGGAATCATTTATAGAGTCTAGGATGGTATAGTTAGGGGAAAGACTTGACAGATTCATCTTATGTTAGAATTGGGAAGCACCAGAATAGAGAAAAACGATGTGGGTTATGTTTCCTGGGTAACATTGCAACACCAGCATACATCAAGGATGTTTAGGCCAATTTTGTTCAGGTAATTATTAGTAGCTAATCAACCATGGTACATAACCTAGAGAAAGATCTTTATGTTATTAGGGAAAGTGGTTGTCCAAATATGATGATAGTTACGCTCTTTTCTGAGACTATCATAAGCACTGTTAGTAGTCAAAATACCTTTACTAGTGAGGGAGCATATGAGAGTATCCTTTTTATTGTTATTCAAAGTGAGGGGATAGCTATTAAGGATGCGTATCACATTTTGGAGCAACTCATAAATGATTCTTAAGATGTCCTAGAAGTCATTAGTGAGGATATCTTTGATTGTGAAAGATTCATTATGTCTCTTGTAGGGACCATGAATAATACCTCTTAAAGCACTCAGGTGAGGGATCCAATTATCAGCAATGAATCTCACTTTGTCCCTCTTTTGGGCATTCCAATCCCATTCAAAGAAGCATTTTTTCATGTCATACTAAATGTTAATCTATGTTCTAAAATCAATGCCCTTTCTTCTCCTATTTTTGGTTGGTCTATGGTATTTTCTAAGGTGAATTTGGGCCCACAGTCTACTGGGGTTTTATGAAAGTCTTCAGGCTAGGCTGGCATATAAAGCTCTATTTTTCAACTTAGTTTTTCGCAAACCTCGTCCATCATGCATTTTTCTTTTGGTGGTGATATCCAAACTAAGGAGGTGGAGTTTCTTCTTATCAACATTAATTCTCTAGATGAAGTCTTTTTTAATTTTATTGATGCTATCAGTGATACTAGTGAAAATTTTGATAAACTCCATGATATGGGTAGGAAAGCTACTGAGAGTGACTTTGTCAATCATGTTAAGGTTCTCAGCTTTCCCTCAACAAGACTATTCTTCATCTTATCTAAGATGAAGTGAAAGTTAAGTATTTGCCAAAGTCAAAACTGGTACCAATGTTGAGGAGGTTAGAGAAAAGAAAGGAAGTGCCATTACGTATTAATGACCCACATAATTTTGGCAAGAAATTTACCTTGTTTCCCATATAAAGTATTAAATTATTCAATTACCTTTCCTCCAAGTTATGTATATATGGTATTTCTTTGATGGGAAGGAATAACTATGAAAGTCCCTAGGGTTAAAGTTACTTTTCTAAGAGTCCCCAGCGTACCTACAAATACATTTGTGACTCTATCTGTCTTGTATAACTTTGATAGGCATAGTCTAGAAGATTTTTAGGTTTCTCTTTGCATCTTTTATTTTAAGTTTTTGATAAAGATGATTCTTTACAACACTTGAACAATAATGGCTGAAGGTACATTTCTATTTATTTTTCCATTGCACATTGGCTCTGTGTATGTGTTAAAATTTCAATAGTGTCTGCATTACAGTTCCCAGAAAGATAACTTTAGATTTAGAGTTATTGTTTCTTTGATGGGATTGGATATAGAATATGCTCAGAGTGTTGGTAATTGAGAGACAGCTGACTTGGTCAGCTCTGGAAAATAAGGTGAGATCATCTATAACGAATAAGTGGGAGATTTTTGGACAACTAGTAATAATACTGATGGGAGTCTAAAGTTTATATCTAATGTTGGGTCTAGTGTGGTAGAAAAAGGAAGTTTTCTTCCAAATGGAGATAGAGCTAGAAGTCATACAAGACATAATGAGCCTATTCAGTTTGTGAGAAAGTTGAAGAATTTGATAGTACACTTAATGAAGGACCACTCCAGCCCGTTAAAGGCTTTTCCAGATTAATTTTTAGAATCATATTGTTGTGGTTGCCTTTAATTTTCTTGAAGTGTGAAATGTACTCTTGGAAATTGATGGCATGGTCACTTGATTTTCTAGAGAAAATAAAGCTAGCTTGACAAGGGCCTATGATATATGATATGAAGGAATTGATTCTATTCACAATGGTTTTATAGTTGGTGTTGCACATTCCAATGGGTATAAAGTTTTCCATAGTGTTACATTGCTGCACTAGGGGATAAGACAGAAGAGGGTGGCATTGTTGTCTACAGGCATTGTGGATGTAGAAAAGATGTCCTTATAGAAATCTATAATTTTAGTCCTTACTGGGTCCAGTACCTTTGATAGAACATTGGGTGTAGGCCACTTGGGCTAGGGGCTTTATAGGATTTGAAAGATTCAAAAGCAAGAAAGATCTCATTGTCCCTCAAAAGGGCATCCAATTTGACAATATCCTCCTTGGTAAGGGTGGAGGTGTCCTCATTATGGTTGTAGCTGATAAGGAAGGAAGAGACATGGTCAGTGGTATAGAGACTAGTGATGAAGTAAAGGATGTGCTTAGTGGCTTCTTCTCTTGTTGGAGAGTGTTACCAGTCTCATCCACAATGGAGGCAATCTTGTTCCTCCTTCTTCTGGTAAGTGTGGAGGCATGGAAGAAGGAGGTACTGGTATCCCTATCAGATAACCAATTAATTTTCGACTTGGATTTTGAAAAGTCTTTCTCATTCTTGAGAAGAATATCATATTCACACAAAAGTCCATTCTCAAGGTTTGAAGGAAATGATTATAATGGTAGTGGTGTGGCTTCTAGATGCTACCTAGTATAGCAAGGATTTTCTTTAATTTTTTGAAAATGTTGCCAAAAGAAGTAGCATTTAAGATGGTGCCCTCTTTTTGAAATGTACTGACAACTCGTGTGAGGTCATTGAGAGAAGTAAAACACCTGTTTACCAAATCCCTAAAGGAGGGGTACTTCACCACATGGGTTCTAGTTTGAAGGGTTTGCTAGTGGGCCTAAAGGGTTAGGTGGAGATGCAAAGTAAAAGGGATAGTGGTCAGACTTGATTCTAGGTAGGTGCATTACTAATTATTCTGGGTAATATTTTAATCAAGAGTAATTTGGAACACACCTATAAAGTCTTTCTAGGATAAGGCATTGTCTATTATGATGACTCTTATTGGTTCAGGCGTATTTACAACCTTTAAAGGCTAAGTCTAACATGCTGCAAGTGTTGAGCCATTGTCTAAAAGAGTGCATTCTATTGGGTGAGGGGCAGTTACCTTCAATTTTTTCACTGCTTCCTAGAACTTTGTTGAGATCTCCACCAATAAGCCAATTCTCTTTATGAGATTGCGCAGGTTGGCAAAGTTCATTCCTAAGACTAATCCTAGAGTTGAAATTAAGGCTAGCATAAATAGCTGAAAAAAGCCAAGGTTTGGGGTTCTGAATTACCTTGACCATGACATGGATGCCCTAAGTAGAATTGGAGATGCTTTCTAGCTTGAGGATGTCTTGTTTCCACATGAAAACAATTTCTCCCTTATGACCCATAGCACTAGAATGAACTTGAGCATCAAACATGAGGGTTTCAGTGAGGGATTTGAGCTCAACCATCTTAGTCTCTAGAAGCACCAGCATAGAAAGCTTGCGTGTTTTCACCATGGCCTCATATTGCCATATGGTTGCCTATGTTCCTTATGATCAGAGAATAGATTGTCATTTTCTTTAGAAAATGCGCAATAATAGTTGTGTTGAGTGGTTCGCTAAATTATTTATGGAGGGGTGTCTCTAGCAGAAAGTGATCTATGCTTGGATACCCAAAAGTTTGTAAGACCTGTTACAGATCGTGGTTGCTCTATTTTTAAACCTTTAGATGGGTCTTCCGGGGTGACGGGTGTTGAGTCTGAATCATTTGCAACATCAATCGTCCCACAGGCAATCTGTGGGTTGTAGACCATTTTGAGCTCTTAGCTTTTATTCAGTAGAGCTACTTTGAAGCATTGCTCTTTGAATTGTCCTGAAGTTGTGGAGTCTTCTTCTATACAACTAGTGCAATTCGGTGGTTTCGGTGGTTCTGGTCGGGTCCGGGGTGGTGATCCTAAGGTCCGGTGTGGAGACATGGACAACTCTAGGGGGTTTCTAGAGAGAGAATGCACATGAAAATTAATGGGAAAATGCTGGAAATGTAGGATCAATTTAACATATCTCTCTCTTTTCCCCTTGACGTACGCGAGGAACTTTCGAAAATAACCTCTTTATTTTTTGAGAGACAGAAGTAAATTCTATCTACATTTAATCTCTTCGAATCCCATGAATGAAATTACGTTGGTTCTACTCCATTGACCCGAGGAACCCCAGGGTCCTTCCGAAACAATCTCTCTACCTCTCAGAAGGTAGAAGTAAGATCACTTAATCTAGACCCTACTAATGAAATTGCACAGAATATATCATTGTCATTATTATTGTATTCTCTCTTTTCCATTAAATTGCATCTGCATTGACAATTGATTGCAGGAGTTATGACTAGAAGCAGCTTTACGACTGGGCACAGCTTGAGAAAACTCTTTGAGAAAAGATCGAAATCCCTTGGTAAACTTTTTTGATGTAACAAATAAATAGGTATAGGTTGTGTTCGGTACGAAAAATACTTTTCTTGATTTTTTATGAAAATATTTTTCAAAAAATTTGACATCATTCTAGCACACTCATAGTGACATTACTCATTTTGTCTGTTACATAAATACTCCCTCCATTGAACTTTATTTGTCAAGTTTCGCTTTGTTCGAGTCAAATTGTATGAACTTTAACTAACATTTTAAGATGTGTTTTTTTATCATATTAATACGAGCAGGGTTGCCATTTTTTAGTATTAACATTTTTCACTAGTTAAATCTGTTTTTCTTTTTCTCAGAAAACTCTCAGCCTGCAGTGGTTTCTTCCTCTGCTTCTCCAGCCAGAGTGGAGTGGGACAATGTTATTGCCTTTATTGGATCGGCTTCGTAGGAAAAGGCCGGTCCTCTTGTTGGATCTGTTGACGTCGCTGAATCCATGGATGAGTATTTGTTTCGTGTTTCACTCCCCGGTGTTACCAGGGATGAAAGTAAGTTCTACGTATGATTAAGATTTTCCTTAGTAATCACCATTTCTTCTTATAAGTCTAACCGTTTTAATACATCAAGTGTCCTTCTTGTCTGTGAACATATGATCTGTCTATGAATATTACTTGTTGATACAATGCAGAAATAAATATCTGTATGCCTTCATTTTCTACTTTTCTATACAGACGAGTGTTCCATTTTTTTCACTGATTAAAAAATGCTTGCTTTCTAGCTAGGACCATGTATTACTTGCCTGGACTCGTCAAAAATGTCAACTAGTGCATGTCGGATTTGCTAAAAGTAGACTATTTTTGAAGATTCCGACACGGGTATGGCATGTTAAGTGAAGAGTCCGCTCAACTTAGATGGATATATTCTTTTAATGAATGTT
>JAPEIP010000010.1:11489472-11505378 GCA_026120095.1 Capsicum chinense | reverse complement strand
CCACCAAAAACATGCAACTGATATAGAAGATTTCGTGTTTCGAAACTCAAGTCAAAATCATGCAAAAACTTCATCAACATATGGTGGTCTAGTGCCTTTAGCAAATCCATGCACTCTTTCATTACATGCATTATGAACATAAACATTCATGCTAGATTTCCTCTTTAGTGATTTAAAACCACCTTTAAATCATAACAAGAGTTCAATCATTTCATATGATGCTTTTCAAGGATGCATTGTAAAACAATTCATATGCTATGAGAAATCTGAAAAATTCTTAATAAGGGGGAATTCACCGAAAATCATGTTCTCAACAAGAATTCATTCTTAAATAAATGGTTTCATACATTCATATTCTCAAATCACTTTGAGAAAGGTCAAAAGACCAAAATATTTAATACATGAATATATACATAGATTCAAAAACCTCATTTTAAAACATAATTTTTCTATGCCCATGAGAATTTAGAACCCCCCCCCCCCATACCTCTATTTTGGAAAATAATGGGTGCTTCTTGAAGCCTGGGGATTGGGGATTCCGAATCTCTAATCAATTTTGAAAACCCAAGGTTAAATCTTGATTTATTCGGTTTTTTAGTTTGAAACCCTTGGGAGTGTTCTTGAGAATTTTTAGATGAATGTGGATGTATTTTGGAGAATTGAGGACTAAATTTCGTGTTTATGGCTGAATAAGGGTGCGAAAAGGACCATTTTGCCTCAAAAATTGATTGTTTAAATCACTTGAAACCATAATATATGCTCCGCATATGATATCGCATATATTTACATAGGCACCGCATATGCTATCGCATATGCTTTCCAGTGGCCATGTGCGATTGGTTAGGCGACGCATACTACTTTGAAAGGCTATAACTTCTCGCTCGCGTGTTGGATTTTTGCAAAATTGGTATCATTGGAAAGTCAACTCGAACACCTATAATTTGACACATAGTAGGCTCTCTAATTCGATATATACAGAGATTTATGGTTGATGGAAGCTGACATACATTACAACGTCCACTAAAACTTAATAGATTGAAATAGTTTCAACTCGTCCATGAGTTGAAGGACCTCTATGATCTAAGTTCATGCTCAAATGGATCCAAACATATACATGCCAAATTGGCATATGATTTAAGGCTCTGGGATTTTCAACGCATCAGAGTCATGGTTTTTATTCTAGCTCGAAATGCGGGGTGTTACATTATCTCCCCCTTGGGATCATTCGTCCCCAAATGATGGATAGAATGTTGAAGTCTTAAGGGTATGGGATAATGCGGATATAATTTTTCCCTAAGAAAGAATACACTGATCGGAAACATGACAATAAGATTGGAACTATTGATGTATTAAATGCTTACGCCGGACATGCATATCCGAGGCATGGAATACACAACTGAAGCTACTCATAGGCTAAATTCTCATAAAGAATCATGCATATCTGATGCATGGGTCTTTGACCGAGTTGTTCTCATGAATGTAGGACTGAATACACTGATAAGCTAAACTTTTCTATTGAACATGCATTTCTAATGTATGCATATCTAACCGAACTAACGTTTGAACGTATGTCTAAATACGCAATAATAACTGATGTGAAGCTTGTAATAAGAATCTATGCATGCAACTGAATGGGGTATCTCCCCCCTGGTACCCTATGTCCCTCTATGAATAATCAATTCACTAAGAGACTTTGAAAACTAAGGCAATGCACAGGGCACCTAAGAATTGAATAATAGTTGAACATCTGGAATCTGAATTTAATGCATGATGCATGAAATGGGCTATACTCATAACTACTAGTATACTCTATCTTTGAATAGTAGCATGTCTGAGATTTCGAGTAGCATGAATAGGTGCAAAGACGAGAATAAAAGTTATGATAATATACCGGCTAAAATGACTTATTGGCCATATAGACTGAATTATACTACACCCTCATACTTAACTAGAGTATCTCTTCATCATAATTCTCTAAAGAAATTCAAGCAGTAATAGGGAGCCATGAATCTTGGGTATGGATTACACAAGACATCCAACTGAGGAATCAGCACATTGACACTATTCTGTAGTTTGGAACATAGGCATATAACTCCTAAATTAGGATAGAATTAGCAGGCCTTTGGCATTACAACTTCTTACTTTAAAGCTTAGCACACTTCTCAAATATCACTTTACTATTCTCCTTAAATATCATATTCATTCAACTTATCTTAAAATTCTCATATGAGCATTGACAAATCTTTCTACTAATGTCGGAAATAACTTAATCCTTTCGCCGTGATCAAGCCTAACTCTAAGTCACAAAAATACAACATTCCAGACCACGCTATTATTCTAAACAATATGATGCAATCTTCTATATCTTCTTTAAAGACCACATACTAAGTATAACATGCCTTACCACTTCAATGACTACTCTAAACTCTTAATATGAAGTAGCTAGCGCATATAGCATTCCTTTACAACAATCTCAACATGTCATTCAAGCCTATCTTTATAACTACATATGAACTTCAAAGCAAACACACATAAAGGCATACTTTATATATTCTCTAAACCGCTATCACTATCACCCCCATGAGCTCCCCCAAGAACATACACATACAAAATTCCACTAACCATCATATAAATAAAAACTTGGCCCCAAATCTTACTTCATACTTATGGCCTTATATAATCAAGAGTACTATGATCTTCCATCAATAAGGAATAATTACTCACCACCACTATCATCGCATAAGAAGAAGTCACAAAAAGGTTAGAACATAAGATTTAGAGGCATGCAATGATACTATATGAATGTTGACACTCATCTGAGGCCTGAGGAATAGCAAAGCAGCAACAGGGACTCACCAAAGCGCTATGAATTTAGGGTATTCATAGCTATAAGCTAAATCTCACCAATCACTTGGCGTAAAACATGAGTTATGGAAATGAAGAACATTATAAAGCGTGAGTACATGACTCTCTATCATATGTGTGCACGTGAACTGATCATGGAACTAAATCGTAAAGCATGAGTAGGTATTAGGATCACACTCAGAAAAACTGAGATAGGAATGGGTTGAGATTCACCCTTACTTTTTGATGTTCTATATCATCATGACATCACAACAAGAATCTGAGAGTCTTAGTTGATTAATCATTTAGTCATCTACCCCTTAGCGTCAAGCCATCATCTTAAGTTTTTAGGAGATACCTTACTAGACTTTAACCTTAACTACACTCACAGCACTTTGGGTTCTGAAATATGACAATACACAAAATTAATAAAATTTAACCCGAAAGACCACATATGAGAGTGGAACACCCACTGCAAATACTACCTCCTGAGGTACACACTACCATTCTGTAACCCCAATAGTCATCATCTATTACTCTAACACTTACTAACTTCGAATCTTCATGAGTATCCCCAAAGTTGAAGTGCACACCCTCTAGTTCCTCTACTCTTATTTCTATTAGCACGGCTTTCAAGGACTCAAGCTTAGATTATAACACCTAACATGGGTATCACCAAGTTTTCAATAAGCCACTCTATTTCTATCGTAGTCTACCACTATAGCAACTTCAAACTTATTTTCCTCTACCAGGAGAATCAAGCTCATATCAAAAGGCTCAACGCTATCAATTGAAGGTCCTTAACTTGGCTACTTAGAACACCATGTACCATCTAGCTAGTCATTTTCCACCTAACAACTCAACGGTGCCAGTAGCCACACACAACATGTAATAGCCTTAGAAAAATACTATAGCTTCATACCACCTTAGGGATACTTCTACATCACATATACAACGTCATACTTCATTATGAATCAAATAAACTAGGGCACTTACATACACTACTCAAGCCTATAGATCACTTCCATATAACTAGTATCATTAACCAAGGAATCATCACATCCAGCTCTATGGCCATCAATTGTTTCAACATTAATGTCTAGTGTTAAACATGATTTACAACCAACCTTACACACAATCCTCACTTAGAAACTATGAAATAAACATCAAGAAACACTAGCAAAGCATTAGTAGGTATTACGATCACTGAAAAATACAGAGATACGAATGGGTTGAGATTCACCCTTACTTTTTGATGTTCTATATCATCATGACATCACAACAAGAATTTGAGAGTCTTACTTGGTTATTTGTTTAGTCATCTACCCCTTAGCTTTAAGCCATCATCTTAAGTTTTTAGGAGATACCTTACTAGACTTTAAACATAACTGCAGTCACTGCACTTTGGGTTCTGAAATATGACAATACACAAAATTAATAAAATATAACCCGAAAGACCACATATGAGAGTGGATCGCCCACTGCTAATACTACCTCCTGCGGTACACACTATCATTCTGTAATCCCAATAGTCATCATCTATTACTCTAATACTTACTAACTTTGAATCTTCATGAGTATCCCCAAAGTTGAAGTGCACACCCTTAAGTTCCTCTATTTTTATTTCTATTACCACGACTTTGAAGGACTCAAGCTTAGATTATAACACCTAATATGGGTATCATCAAGTTTTCAATAAGCCACTCTATTTCTATCATAGTCTACCAACATAGTAACTTCAAACTTACTTTCCTCTACCATGAGATCAAGTTCATATCAAAAGGCTCAACGCTATCAATTGAAGGTCCTTAACTTGGTTACTTAGAACACCATGTACCATCTAGCTAGTCATTTTCCACCTAAAAACTCAACTGTTCCTGTAGCCACACACAACATGTAATAGCCTTAGAAAAATACTATAGCTTCATACCACCTTAGGCATACTTCTACATCACATATACAACGTCATACTTCATTATGAATCAAATAAACTTAGGCACTTGCATACACTTCTCAAGCCTATAGATCACTTCCATATAACTAGTATCATTAACCAAGGAATCATCACATCCAGCTCCATGGCCATCAATTGTTTCAACCTTAATGTCTAGTGCTAAACATGATTTACAGCCAACCTTACACACAATCCTCACTTAGAAACTATGAAATAAACATCAAGAAACACTAGTAAAGCATGAGTAGGTATTACGATCACTGAGAAATACTGAGATAGGAATGGGTTAAGATTCACCCTTACTTTTTGATGTTCTATATCATCATGACATCACAACAAGAATCTGAGAGTCTTCCTTGGTTATTCGTTTAGTCATCTACCCCTTAGCTTCAAGCCATCATCTTAAGTTTTTAGGAGATACCTTACTAGACTTTAAACATAACTGCACTCACTGCACTTTGGGTTCTGAAATATGATAATACACAAAATTAATAAAATATAACTCGAAAGACCACATATGAGAGTGGATCGCCCACTGCTAATACTACCTCCTGAGGTACACACTATCATTCTGTAACCCCAATAGTCATCATCTATTACTCTAACACTTACTAACTTCAAATCTTCATGAGTATCCCCAAAGTTGAAGTGCACACACTTTAGTTCCTCTATTTTTATTTCTATTACCACGACTTTGAAGGACTCAAGCTTAGATTATAACACCTAACATGGGTATCACCAAGTCTTCAATAAGCCACTCTATTTCTATCATAGTCTACTAACATAGCAACTTCAAACTTATTTTCCTCTACCATGAGATCAAGTTCATATCAAAAGGCTCAACGCTATCAATCAAAGGTCCTTAGCTTGCTACTTAGAACACCATGTACCATCTAGCTAGTCATTTTCCACCTAACAACTCAACGGTACCAGTAGCCACACACAACATGTAATAGCCTTAGAAAAATACTACAGCTTGATACCACCTTGGGCATACTTATACATCACATATACAACCTCATACTTCATTATGAATCAAATAAACTTAGGCACTTGCATACACTGCTCAAGCCTATAGATCACTTCCATATAACTAGTATCATTAACCAAGGAATCATCACATCCAGCTCAATGGCCATCAATTGTTTCAACCTTAATGTCTAGTGCTTAACATGATTTACAACCAACCTTACACACAATCCTCAATTAGAAACTATGAAATAAACATGAAGAAAAACTAGTAAAGCATGAGTAGGTATTAGGATCACTGAGAAATACTGAGATAGGAATGGGTTGAGATTCACCCTTACTTTTTGATGTTCTATATCATCATGACATCACAACAAGAATTTGAGAGTCTTACTTGGTTATTCGTTTAGTCATCTACCCCTTAGCGTCAAGCCATCATCTTATGTTTTTAGGAGATACCTTACTAGACTTTAAACTTAACTGCACTCACAACACTTTGGGTTCTGAAATATGACAATACACAAAATAAATAAAATATAACCCAAAAGACCACATATGAGAGTGGAACGCCCACTACTAATACTACCTCCTGAGGTACACACTATCATTCTGTAGCCCCAATAGTCATCATCTATTACTCTAACACTTACTAACTTTGAATCTTCATGAGTATCCCCAAAGTTAAAGTTCACACCCTCTAGTTCCTCTATTTTTATTTCTATTACCATAACTTTGAAGGACTCAAGCTTAGCTTATAACACCTAACATGGGTATCACCAATTGTTCAATAAACCATGAGATCAAGTTCATATCAAAAGGCTCAACGCTATCAATCAAAGGTCCTTAGCTTGCTACTTAGAACACCATGTACCATCTAGCTAGTCATTTTCCACCTAACAACTCAACGGTACCAAGAGCGACACATAATATGTAATAGCCTTACAAAAATACTACAGCTTCATACCACCTTGGGCATACTTCTACATCACATATACAACGCCATACTTCATTATGAATCAAGTAAACTTAGGCACTTACATACACTGCTCAAGCCTATAGATAGCTTCCATATAACTAGTATCATTAACCAAGGAATAATCACATCCACCTCCATGGCCATCAATTGTTTCAACCTTAATGTCTAGTGCTAAACCTAATTTACAATCAACCTTACACACAATCCTCACTTAGAAACTATGAAATAAACATCAAGAAACACTAGTACACTAGAAATTCATAACCACAATAATCGATCATGACCTTACGGTTTTGCTTGTCATAATCCATTAGCATGTACTATTTCAACACATAAAGCTTAAAAATCAAATCTCACGAAACATGTATCATCAATCTGTTGCCACTATTCACAACCACACCAGTTAAATTCAAGCCTATAGTCTAGCATCAATCATTTATAACCAATGAAGAGTGCAACATAATATAAATATACTAATCCTTTAAATTGGGATAGTCTACCCAAATACTTCAAAAATATACTACATACTTTCTCTCAAGTAGTATTAGTTTACAACTACCAATGAGAAAAAGGTTAATGGGTAACGTCACATAATAGACAAGATCAACCTTAAGCTTATATTATAACCATATAATCTTATCTACTTTTACGGGTTTCTCCCATCACAGTTACTTACCCCAATGGGCATTTAGAGTACCTTCAGATACCCCATATGACAATGAGTCTATACTTATAACCTGCTGGCTGATCTAGCCATTTTATTCATAGCCTATAAGGGGTTTCTATAACCACCTTAAGTATCCACTCTGGGCTCATTCTCAATTTTGAAAAGAAGAAAACAAATAACATTCTAAGTCAACACTTCCTCCATGGACTACCATACAATTCATAAATGGTACCACCATATTAGACTACCACCATGAAAGGGTAAATCATTTTTAATCAACAGTTATTCAACTATAAATATTTAATCACAAAAGTCACCCTCACTCTGACCTCTAACCTTATGACTTCATATCACTAACTTCTTGGTCTAATTTTACTACCAATAGTTCATGACACCAATACTCTAACTTATACTACTACTTGGGTGGAAATATAGTTCCAACAAACACAAGAACAACAAGATAAAAAGCAAGTTGCTAGTGAATTGAAATTGGCCTCACACGGTTTTACTAGACTTTGATTTTGGTCTTTTAAAGAAGAATAAGATAAATGACAAGGCAACTATGCTAGTGAATCGAAATAGGCCTCACAGAGCTTAACTAGACTTTTGATTTCAACAACACAATGATATCAAGATTACCAGAGATAGAAGCTTGACACATAATATTCAATGACTTAAGAATAAACATCTTACTCTTGTCTTAACTGAACGCCTTATAAGAACGAGGACACAATTTTACACTAGGGAACTCCTCTCTCATCCTTTGTGGGACTTTTGAAATTTCTACTGGATAATCTGAGAATATCTGGAAACACCAGAGTGAGGAAGAAATTAGGATAACTTTTCCTTTCGTAGGGGTGACACCATAGCACGAATTAGAGTATGAAGAAGGAACATTCTGACTCTATAGCAAGATTAGAACATGAAGAAAGAGAGACATTCCTAAATGCTTTGTAGCCACCTATTTATAAGTCTGGCGTGCTACACACCCATAAACAAGACTCTACCCAACGCAATTTTGCAGACACCCTGCGACCATGAACCGTTCTCTAATACCAAGTTTTTCAAGACCCAAACTGGGGCCCTGGCCATGACGAGCATTCCCAAACCTGAAGGCCTGGAATACCCTCTGTCTATCTGGTAATCATGCTCATAATTCATATGATCAAAGTAATATGGAATAGACATAATAATATGGAAACATGGTCAACAATTTCAAATAGTTAAAGGCTTGAAAACATGCCCAACAATATTTAATAAACATTGCAATAGTCTATGAAATCTCTACTGACATACTATCTAAATAACTAGGGCAAGGCCTCAGCAGACCAAAATCCATGCTGAAATAAATACATAAATGACTAGGCCTTCTGAAGGAAAGAAGGCTCAACAAATGAACTCTGAGACAATCCTTTCTGTAGACTCTATTGAGGATCTGTACCCCTAGACTGTGCCTCAGTACCTGGGAGGAGGGGTGTTTGCATAATTGTACAATCACGCGAAGCAATCCAAAATAGAGTAATTGAACATATATATATATATATATATATATAATATGTGAGAGAAAATATTCATCAAACACTATGCATAAAATAGTTTTTGAAAAAACACATGGGCACCTTTTGAAAACATGTAACGTATCTATAAATCTCACACTCTAATCTGTGTATTACTTCTGAGTTAGGTGCTATCCCCTACAATTCTGATATTCTACATGCGATATAGAATCCGCCATTGACTTGGCCGGGAAGCCTTCAACCCGAGTATGCCACAAGGGTTGGAGTTCGTAAATCAAATACGCCACTCGACACTTAAGTCAGTGTATAATAATATACCCGAGTCGGCAAACCATGGTTTTAGGTAATGAGTTTCTTGAACTCAAGCCCTCTTCAGGGAACCACCAAACATCTCTCTATGCCTATTTTTAACCTTTTCTGTACATGCAACATTCTGAATGTCTAAAATCATGATAGTCTAAAATGTCAATTAGTCTGAGTTTGATATGGCATTGGTCTGAATTGGTATCGCAATACCATGACATACAAGTCATGATTTTTGAGCCATAATACATTAAGCTAAACCTTTCAGTTAAAGCATAAATTAGACCACCAAATACATGCAACTAATATAGATGATTTTGTGTTTTGAAGCTCAAGTCAAAATCACGCAAAAACTTCATCAACATATGGTGGTCTAGTTCCTTTAGCAAATCCATGCACTCTTTCGTTACATGCATTATGAACATTAAACATTGATGCTATGACTATGGAGAGGCTGACTACTAGGCTAGGGAGTATCCCTGACATGAATTCCAGTTGTTCAGCATATTTAGACCAGCTCATGATGTTGTGGCATCTTCAATTATAGATGGTGCGTTTGGGGCCTTAGTTGATGATTCAGTCAGTCGATCCAATTTAGACCCTTTCAAAGTTATTTTCCCTATGCCCGTTGTCATGTGACTACAAATCTTGCCAAGATTGGTGCATTTTTACTTCTCACATTTATCTCTCATTATGTGTATTGGGGTTTTCATACCCATTAATAATTATATGCCTTGATGAATTTATATCGGTCATTATGTGCCTTATTGTTGAATTCATGATTATATTAGTACTCCATGGTTTATTTCTTTTAGTAGTGGATGGAGTAGATCTATATTGATGTTTTTTCCCTATAGATGTGGTTTTGGGTTCGAGTCCTATTTATATTGGCACATTAGCCCTTTTGTAGCCCTTACGTAGTACATGATATTGATGTTCATTTTGGTATCGCCTGTTCAGAATGTTGATCTGGATATTACTATTGCTATTGCTACCACTATGTGTAATTATTGATATTACTTGATATTATTACTTGATGTTATTACATGATGAATTTGATTTTCACTAGTTAGCTGTATAGACTAATGTTATCTAGTTAGAGTTTCATTTTCTTGTGATACTAATTGGTGGCTAGAGTATATATAGCCTAATTTGGTGAGTTCTTTCCCCTAGCCTGGTGAGGTTGACTGTGTTCCCTCTTGGTTAGATGTATTAGATTTATTCAAGCACGTGTTGTGGTATCGAAAGTAAGTTGACCTTCTATGATTTTTGTGGATTTGAGTCGGCAATTTAGTTATGTTGTTTGTTTTGAGTTTGAGGTTCTTAGACTTACCTTTTAGTTTTTGAAGGATTGTGTTTTGGCTATCCCTTGCAATATAACCCATTTGTGAGATTAATAAGTTTGAGGTCCATTCTTTTGTTGTGACTATTTCATCAGTCGATAGTGGTTTTGACATCGATATTGAGGTGTCGTGGATCTGTCTCTTAGATTTGATGGGTTTGTTCCTTTGCGATGGATTGCCTTATTGTTAGTATGGAGATTGGATACTCTTTTGTCGTTGTGATATGGTTTTGTCTAGTGGAGTTGGAAGATAGAGGTAGGTGGCCTTTTATGTGACCGCTTCTAAAGTTGGAAAATTAGAAACTTTTTAGCTTGAGTTGTTGGTACTTTGTTGATTATCTCGACTTTGACCTTGGCCTTGAGATTGGTATTTCTTCTTTGATGATGTGATTCTTGGGTGGATTCAGGAAATCCCCATTTTAACATTTTTTAGGCCTAGTGAGTCTTGGTGGAGTAATTCTTCTCGATGATATGTGTTTATGGCTATTTCTTTGCCTAGATAGGGTATTGTATAGGTTTGTTCTGGCTTAAATTGCATTTCTCTGAGTTGCTAAAGTTTTTGCCTTCACTAGTGTGGTTTTAGGTCTTGAGAAGTTTTGAGTATGCTTTGATAGCTTATGCCCTCCAGTAGATATTGGATGCGTTATTTGCACTTTCAGTTGAGGATTTACCCTTTTACATGATTTCTGTATTGTGGCTTGGCAAGATTTATCTTGGATATGTTAGATTTAGATACTAAAGTCGATTTGAATGGTTGGTAATGATATAGATTTATTGGTTCAGTTTTGACTTGATACTTTGGAAAGTGATTGGGAATTATGATAAATTTGGATCATTAGTGCCTACCCATTCTTAGTTTTTGTTTAAGATATTTGAGACCGAGTGATTCATCCTTGGTATTGAGATTTCAGCTTGGTTTTATAGAGCTTGCCTACAACTTTTGTTTTAGACTTATGTTCGTTAAGATTTCATTTATAGGCTGGTTGACCCTACTGTGTGGTTGTCTATTCAGTCTTCTTGACGTCAGTTGGATTATAGTTGATTAGCGTTCAAATGATAGCCCATGGGCCACGTATTGGTTGTTTCAGTTTTGACCTTAAGTTTCTATTTTCTTTGAGAATTTTGGATGATTTACTCGATGGGAGTAATACACTTGAGTTGGATTTAGTATCCTTTTTTCTCAATACATGGATCATCCTGGAGCAAAGTATTCAGTCATAAGTAATAATACCTTGGATTTCAAAATTTCAGTTTGATTTTCCTTTGGACTGGTTGCAGCATTGGCATGAATTGCACTCCTTGATTATCTCCACTTGTATGCCCAGATAATGCCTTATGAGGTTATTTCCATGTTTTCCTTATGGACTTTAAGCGAATCATCTTTAGTTCTTTGATTTCTCGATGAGACGTAGGTATTTTTTTCTCCTAGTTTGGAGTTGAGAACATGTGTAAAATTGTGAAGGAATGTTATTTTGGGGTTTAGAGTTGGTTTTATGACTTATGTCTTGGTTTGCTTTTGGCTTGGATGAGCCTTTGTTGATATATATGGCTATAGAGATGGTATCAGCATGATGTGATTCAGACATGCATGCATCAGCCCTTCCAATTCAGATGACGATTAAGTTGAGTTGGCTATTTTGGATGTAGAATGAGAGTGCTTGTAGAAAAAGGAATACTTATGGCAAAATCCATTAGAAGTGTTTTCTCTCCGTTGAGGTTACCTGGGAAGTGATGGTGGGAGCATGTGGACCCAATACCTCATCCGTTCGAGTTTTTGAGATTCTTTCTATCCATTGACTTTTGGGGATGAAAGTCCTTTTAGTAGTGGATATTGTAATGACCCTTCAGGTCATTTTCCATATTTATGCTTATCTTCAGAGTTTGAGCTTCTCCATAGCTGTCCCAAGTCATTTATGACTTACTGGGACTGACGGTTTTGTTACCGGGCAATTCTTTTGATTCTTAGAGTCAATTCCCTATTTAGAAGTCTTCGCTGGTTCCAAATGGCCACCGGATGTACACGATCTCATTTCGACCTGTTAGTCGGAAAGTCATAAAATCGGAACAATATGTGTGCGGACCACTTTTTTCCGAAACGACATTGTATGGAAGCTTTGATGATTCCAATGGATTTAAATTTTTGTTTACACTCAAATTTCACTATTGGATCATATATTTTGGGTTTCGAATGAGTTTGGAGGGTAAAAAATAAGTTTTTGACTTTGCTGTCACAGTGTACCGCGTCTCTCGCCGAGGGGTCTATAAATAAACCCCAAGGTCGCGAATTTGAGGATTTTAAAGAGCCTTTGAGAGCTTAAAACCCTAAATGTGTATGATAACTCAAAATTTAGTCAAATGGGTGTCTAGGGAGGTCTGTAATTATCTTTCATCTTGATTATCATCCGGGTTAAGGCAAGATTTCATCACTTTATTGGTGAATTTCTTATTTCTTGACCCAAAATCCCAATTTAGCTGAGGGCTAGATTTAGCCAATAATTTGGTTTTTTTCACCAATTCATTGAGGGTTATGATTCCTTGGTGATGTATGAGCATTGAGTTGATCTTGGAAATGCAATTTTCGTACGTGTGACCAACTTGGGGTTTTTGGACCCGAAGCACAGTAGTTCAATATGGGTATCGTTACACTTGTATCGATGAGTAGATTATAATTTTTGATAGTGTGATGACATTTGGAGATTGTGAAGTGAAGACGAGCATGTGGTGGTTGAAGTGTGATTTTGCTGTTTAGCCTTGAGGTAGGCTTCTGTCTACTCTTCCTCATGGATGATGTATGATATATATTGTATGTGAATGTGAATGTTAAGATTGATATTGGATAGAATGACTTAGTATTGATTATACATACAAGTTTGGGGATTAGATGGGGGTTTTGACCCGTAGGTTGAATTACTTAATACACTTGTAGAATCATATTGCCTTCTCCCTTGTTTGGGTACATTTGTAGCGTGGATATGATATAATGCTATTCTTGTAATATGGATTAATAATTTGAAGCATGATTTGTATATTTAGCTTTGTTGGTCTAGGGTCATAGTTTTGGAATCGTAAGTTTGGTAAAGTTGACTTGAATAACATTGTTTCTAGTGGAAGTTACTATCTTAGTCTTTAATATGGCTTGCTTGATATCTAGAAAATGAACTAGATTAGATACCTTAGCCTAGTTTGGGTCACAATATGACTAATTATGGAAATTATTGATTATAAATAAGATCGTTCGACCCACTTAGGCCTAAGCTTATGTTAAGTCTTGTGGACTTAGTTCCGGATGTTAGACATAGATGAGGCTAATAAACCTTAGAATAAGGCTACTTCATAACTTGGTAACTTGTATTGATGTTTCAAGATTGTGGCTATTTAGTTATGGTTATGATACTACATGTGGAAGTGATATTGGGTATTTAGAGGTGATATTCCACCTAGATATATTATGTGGCCTATAGAGATGCTATTTCCTCTTAGACTTGATATTTGGCCTATAGAGATGCTATTTCCTCATAGACCTGATATTTTGCCTATAGAGTCGTTATTTTCTTTAGTCATGATTGTTTGACCTATAGAGATAACGGTCCTTTTAGATATGTATATTATCCTAGAGAAGTTATATTCCTCGTTGTCTTGACGTATGACAAATTGATATACGATATCCTATCGACAATTATACGTCTATCGATATTATGCCTCCTATATGTAAGATGCCTCTAGTTTGAGGGATGATAACATATTTATTTATTGTGCCTCCTATATGTGAGATGACTTCTATATGTGGGATGATTAGAGGTATGCTACGACTTGTACATATGATTATTGATATGATTTTCGGAAATGTATATGGGCCTATGGCCATGATTATATGTTGTGATTATTCCGAATGAATTAATGGGCCAAGGGATGTGTTAAAGTACTGACTAAATATCCAAGAAGTGTTTATAGTTATGAATGATGTGATTGTGATTTATGAATATGAATATGTATATGTTTGTATACACCTATCTCCGGTATGGGAGGGAAGAACGTGCCGTATGATGCTTCGTATTCCACAGACTGAATACTGGTGATGGCATGCATAGGTTTGGTATGTTCATGATTATTTACCATTTTAAATGATGTTATTATAGCTAAAATATGATCTTATCGTTGTTCTTCTTGTTAGACGGTTAAGCAATGTGGTAACTAGTTGTCTATTAGCCTAATATTACACTTGATGGCTAGGAAACTAATATATTAGTTAGTGAATCTTGCTTAGTCTGAACATGATAGCTAATGATGGACAGTTAATGAATGATGTCATTTATTAAAAGATGGTTACGAGACAAGTAGTAATGTGTTGTCTAGTAATGATTAACAAAAATATGATGAATAGTTGATAATAATGAATAGTGGATAAATGATGATTTTGGTCTAATAATAAACCTAGACTAGATGTTAGATGCTGACTCTTAAATGAATAGTGGTTAGTTGTTATCCCGTGAACAAGGATAATGTTTAGGATAATAACTAGAGGTTATGTGATGACTAGTGAACTAGCGGTTTAATAATATTAAGTGTTGGTCAGCTAATAACGAGTAGTGTGGATGTATTGAGAAGATAGACATCTTTACAGTTCTTAGTATATCGGCTTCTGTTTGTGCACCTATTATATGCCTATTTTTATGTGTCGAGAGTTATGATGAAACATTGGTACCCGGCAAGACCGGAGGATGTTGTGATGACATACTGGTACCCGGCAAGGCTGGAGCATATTATGATGATACTATACTCAGTTCGAGTTCGGAGGATACTATTGAGATGATATTGATTCACGGAATGGTAGGAGGTTGATTATGATGATGATGGTCCTGTTGAGGATAGTTATTATGAGTTGGGATATTGATGGTATACTTTGCATTCATTCCTGCATATGTATGCCTATCAGCAGTATGCCCCTATGTCTATCAGCCGGTATTGGATGGTTGTATAGATATGGGTGAAAAATATGCCTTGTGTTCTTACATGTTGATTGAAACATCTGAGTCTGGGGAGGTGGAGGTACGCATAGGCTCGGCTAGGTATTTGGTTGTCCGGAGTAGTCGGTTATTTGCGATGTTATTGATATTATTAATATCATTGTCTTGATCATTATTATGGCTAGCCTATGAAAAATTGGTCATGGATCCGGTGTTGGGATTGAGGTATGTCTTCAGCCTTTGCTATCTTATTAGCTATATGAAGTCATCGGATATCCCTTTCTTCATTGTTCATATTGTATAGTCGTTCCTTCACCATGTATATTAAAATATATCTTTCTTTTGCTCTTTATCTATATATTGACCTAGG
>JAPEIP010000010.1:11472092-11482508 GCA_026120095.1 Capsicum chinense | reverse complement strand
CCGTAACCACATCTCCTCCAATCACACTATGATGCATGTAGATAACACTTTTATCCTTATTCATCTATTAACCAGAATCTTTTTCATATTTCTCTAATGTATTGGCTACTAACTGCACTGTTCTGATATCATCCTTTCACAAGATTATCATATCATCAACAAGAGTCTGGTGATTAATCTTTGGACTTCCTCTAGGAATACAAAATCTCTTAAATTTCTTCTTCTCCATAAATGCATTCAAAGCTCTAGACATCACTTCTGCACACAGAATAAAAAAAGTAGGGGACAAAGGATCACCTTGCTTTAGACCCCTAGTTGATTTGAAGATACCTTTTGGCTGCACATTCAGCAAAATGGACTACCAAGAACTACAACTACATGTCAGGATGTATTAATTTATAACCTAGAAGAATTGTACATAATTATACTGCTTGCCCTAACGTTTTTCCATACTTTTCATGGACCTAGTATTCTAACTCATAAAAATTTTCCCATTATAATCTTCCTAACAATTCTGGGGTAGTCATCAATTACTAGGCGAAGAGAGTGATGGAATAACTTGCCTCGATTATAAAACTGTCCTAGCCTTAGAAAAATCACCCTCTAAAGCTCTGGAATGAAGTTTTTGAATTTAAGAGTTGAATCTTAAAATATAGCACTTAAACAGGCATCCTACCTTGCGTTTGCTGCCACACGACCCATTTCTCACAACAATGGCTTTACTATAGGGAGATTAATCTCGTTGTGGTAATCCGCCACCCTGAAATGAGAGTGAATCTTGGAACCAGAAATTACCCAGCCCACTACGATGGGACTCCAACTGCTATGTTAGTGTCACTACAGCGGGAAATCCTTCGCTGCCGCGGTCCTTAACTAGTATCTCAAGGAGAGTTGCATTCCAGCTTCATTTTCACAACACAAAATCATTAACTTTAGATATAACAAAGCAACCCAAAGTGGCAATTCTTAAAATCACATGCTACGACTTCACTTTTAGTCTCAGAATTTTTCTTCTAAGATCTAGATTACTAGGTCACCCCCTAATGGAACACAACATCCAAATGCACAATACCGTTAAGTAAAATCCACAAAGAATAGGCACAACATGAATTTTCCATTTTAAATCACCCCACCTTCAGATTTTATTAACTTAACTCATTAGGGGGACTCCAACAGAGTACTTAGGCCCTAATTACCCTATAAAAACTAGAAGATCATTGCATAATTTAATCAACCACTAATCCCAGAACGAACAAGGATGGAAACAAGGAAAGATTTACCTAACTCAGCGAAAATATAAGGAAATTTGTTATACATGTCTTATTTGGTCACCCAAATCGCCTCCTCAACAGGATGATTCTTCCACTAGATCTTTACAGATGCAATCTCTCTTAACCTTAATTCGTAGACCTCTCTATCTACGATAGCCACATGGTCCTCCTCATATGACAGATTCTCATCAAATAGGACCGAATCCCAATGAATAACGGTTTCCATCACCATAAAATTTCTTTAACATAGACACCTAAAATACCAAGTGAGCTCCCAACAAATCTAGAGGCAAAGCAATTCAATCTACTTATATGTTATACATGTGACTCCACTATATTCCAATCCCGATGCAATTAGGGAAAAACTCATGTAAAATTTTCATTATATATCCCACTTAAGTGTGATGTTCTACAAAAATAATATTGTTAGAACCAAATTACATAAAAGAGTATTTCTACATAAGGTAGATTTTTGGGAGATTTTTGGTCCACTCTAAAAAATAAGGTGAGATTATCTACAACGAATAGTTGGGAGATTTTTGGGCAACTAGTAATAATAATGATAGGAGTCTAAGGTTTACATCTAATGTTAGGTTTAGTGTGGTAGAAAAAGGAAGTTTTCTTCCAAATGGAAATAGAGCTAGAAGTCATACAAGACATAACGAGCGTGGTCAGTTTGTCAGAAAGTTGAAGAATATGAGAGTACACTTAATGATGGACCACTCCATCCCGCCAAAGGCTTTTCCAGATTAATTTTTAGAATCATATTGATATGCTTGCCTTTTATTTTCTTGAAGTGTGAAATGTACTCTTGGAAATTGATGGCATGGTCACTTGCTTTTCTAGAGAAAAGGAAGATATCTTGACTAGGGCCTATGATATATGATATGAAGGGATTGATTCTATTCACAATGGTTTTATAGTTGGTGTTCCACATTTCAATGGATATAAAGTTTTCCATAGTGTTACATTTCTACACTAGGGATAAGACAGTAGTGTGGCATTGTTATTTGCAGGCATTGTGGAGGTGGAAAAGATGTCCTTATAGAAATCTATAGTTTTAGTCCTTACTGGGCCCAGTACCTTAGATAGAACATTGGGTGGATGCCACTATGGCTAGGGGCTTTATAGGGTTTGAAAGATTCCAATGCAAGAAAGATCTCAATGTCCCTCAGAAGGGCATCTAATTTGACAATATCCTCCTTGGTAAGGGTGGAGGTGTCCTCATTATAGTTTTAGCTGATATGGAAGTAAGAGACATGGTCAGTGGTATAGAGTCTAGTGAAGAAGTAAAGGATGTGCGTAGTGGCTTCTTCTCTTGTTGGAGAGTGTTACCAGTCTCATCCACAATGGAGGCAATCTTGTTCCTCCTTCTTCTGGTAAGTGTGGAGGCATGGAAGAAGGAGGTACTGATAACCAATTAATTTTAGACTTGGATTTCAAAAAGTATTTCTCTTTCTTGAGAAGACTATCATATTCACACAAGAGGCCATTCTCAAGGTTTTGAAGGAAATGATTATAATGGTAGTGGTATGGCTTCTGGATGCTACCTAGTATGGCAAGGATTTTCTTTAATTTTTTGAAGATGTTGCCAAAAGAAGTACCATTTAAGATGGTGGCCTCTTTTTGAAATATATTGATAGCTCGTGTGAGGTCATTGAGAGAAGTAAAATACCTGTTTACCCAATCCCTAAGGGAGGGGTAACTGCACCACATGGGTTCTAGTTTGAAGGGTTTGCTAGTAGGACTAAAGGGTTAGGTGGATATGGAGAGTAAAAGGGACAGTGGTCGGACTTGGATCTAGGTAGGTGCATTACTATTTATTCTGGGTAGTATTTTATTCAAGTCATTTGCAACATACCTATAAAGTCTTTCCATGATAAGGAATTGTCTATTATGATGACTCTTATTGGTTCAGGCGTATTTACAACCTTTAAAGGCTAAGTCTAACATGCTGCAAGTGTTGAGGCATTGTCTAAAAGCATGCATTCTATTGGGTAAGGGGCAGCTACCTCTAATTTTTTCACTAGCTCCAATACTTTGTTGAAATATCCACCAATAAGCCAATTCTCTTTATGAGATTGGGCTTGTTAGCAAAGTTCATTCCTAAGACTAATCCTAGTGTTAAAATTAAGGCTAGTATAAATAGCTAAAAAAAGCCAAGGCTTGGGGTTGAGCATGACATGGATGCCCTGAGTAGAATTGGAGGTGCTGTCTAGCTTGAGGATGTCTTGTTTCCACATGAAAACAATTTCTCCTTTATGACCCATAGCACTAGAATGAACTTGACCATCAAACTTGAGGGTTTCAGTGAGGGATTTGTGCTCAACAATCTTATTCTCTAGAAGCACCAGCATACCAAGCTTGCGATTTTTCACCATCGCCTCCTATTGCCTGTGAAAGTTGGTGCTATTGGCTCCCCTTATGTTCCATATGATAAGGTTCATTAGTTCCAGATCTTGAGATAGATGGTTTACCAGACCCTTCCTCTTTTCAAACTGGGGGGTCTATGGTTATCATCTGTAGGGGTTGACTATTCTGAACGTGGTATACGGTTTCCTATGTTCCTTATAATTAGAGAATAGATTGTCATTTTGTTTAGACAATGCGCAGTAAAAGTTGTGTTGAGTGGCTCAGTAAATTATTTGTGGAGTGGTCTCTCTTGCAGAAAGTGATCTATGCTTGGATCCCCAAAAGTTGGTATGACATGTTATAGATCGTGGTTGCTCTCTTTTTGGACCTTTAGCAGAGATGGGTCTTTTTTTCTTTTTATTTCTCCCTTTGGGGTTGGGGGCTCCATGTAAAAAAGTTTAGAGTTTAAGAGCTTGGGTGGTGTTAGTGATGTGACTCAAATTCTATTGATTAGGCCCTAAAAGTTTCGCGGTGCAACCCATTATATTTTTGGGCCAAGGAATTATTTGTATGCACATATTATATAAGTGCATTTAGAGGATTGGTTTTGGGCTTTCAGAAATTTTGTCATTCTCCACATTGTATTCCTTCTCCATTATAGTGAAACCTCCTTTGCCTTTGCCCGTGGTTTTTCCCATGAGAGTTTCCACAGAAATCTGTGTGTTGTGCTTTTTTTCTTTTACTTGTGGTTTGCTTTATTTCTGCCCGATTCCTAACAAACTGGTATCAGATCTAGGTTTGATTGTTTTCTCGGGGATGTCAACCATGAAGTACGATATTTTATTGTTGATGCAGCACTAGATTTTTGTTATGGCAGGTTAAGATGTGAGTTGTGCTCGCACAGATAGATTTGGAAGATGCTTTATTAAGGTTTGATAATATGCCCTTATCATGGACGAACGAGGATAAATGACGTATTGATCCGAAGGCTTTATCTCAGATCCACCTTCATTTATCAAATCAGACTCTATAGGATGTTTTGAAGGAGACCACGACTCCTGCGTTATAGTTGAAATTGGAATCATGGTGTACGACGAAGAGACTCACAAGTAAGTTGTATATCAGACAACGACTTTATTCCCATCGCATGTCTGAGGGTGCATCCTTGGAGGATCACCTATCTGTATTTAAGAAAATCGTCTTTGATTTAGACACTCTGGAGGTTAAGTTTGAGGAGGAAGATCTTGGGTTGATTTTATTGTGTTCGATGCCTGCATCATACATGACCTTTAGGGATATGATTTTACATAGTCGTGATAGCCTGTCCGTAGATGAAGTCTATGATGCGTTGTTCCCTATGGAGAAGATGAAGCATTTTGTGAATGGGCCAGAGATTCAAGGAGATGGTTTCCTTGTTCGAGGAAGAAATCATGAGAGAAACTCGGGGGTGATGATAGAAATAGATCAAAATCCAAAAAAAGAAACAAAACCAATAATTACTACAAGAAGAAGGGTCACATCAAATTCGAGTGTTGGAAGTTATAGAATAGAGAGAAAAGAGAAGCTCCAAAATCGAAGGGAAACCAACCAGAGAAGTCTGGTGAAGCTATTTTTGTTGAAGATGGCGGTAGTGATGGAGATCTCTTTGTTGTTTCTGATAGTAACTCCAAACCCTATGAGGATTGGATTCTTGATTCAGATTACACGTTTCATATATGTCACAATCGGGATTGGTTTACAACATATGAAGTAGTCTCTAAAGGTGCTGTGTTGAAGGAAAATAACACACCTTTCAAGATAGCTGGTATTAGAGAAATCAGAATTAAGATGTTTGATAGGGTTGTGAGGACACTTGGTGTTGTGCGGTATGTCCTAGACTTGAAGAGAAATTTTATTTCCTTGAGTACCCTTGATTTAAACAGATATAGGTACACTGGTGAAGGTGGAGTCTTGAAAGTTACTGAAGGTGATCTTGTTATGATGAAGGGACAGAGAAAGTCTGCAGATTTGTATGTCTTGCAGGGTTCTCCGGTTATAGGTGATGCAACATTTTCTACCTCCTATCTATCAGAAAGTGATGTTGCTACATTTTTGCATATACGCCTAGGTAATATAAGTGAAAATGTGATGGCTGAACTAAACAAAAGAGGGCTTCTTGATGGACAGAGTATTACCAAATTGGATTTCTTTAAGCATTGCATTTTTGGGAAGCAAAAAAGAGTTAGATTCACTAAAGGCATCCACACAACTAAAGGGACACTTGATTACATTCATTCTGATCTCTGGGTCCTTCTAGAGTACCTTCTAGAGGAGGTGCAAATTATTTATTGACTATTATTGATGACAATTCCAGAAAAGTTTAGGTGTTCTTCCTAAAGAAAAATAATAATATGTTGGCTACTTTCAAGGAGTGGGAGATTATGATTGAAAAACAAATAGGGATGCAGGTAAAACGTCTTCAGACTGATAATGGTTTAGAGTTATGTTCTAATGAATTTAATGCTCTTTATGGCTTATAGCAGTCACCCAGACAGTGGTATAAGAGGTTTGACTCTTTTATGACCTCTCATATGTTTTGGAGGAGTAGTTATGATAGTTGTGTCTACTTCAAGGAGGTAAGTGATGGTTTGTTCTTGTATCTTCTCTTATATATTGATGATATGTTGATTGCAACAACGGATATAAGAGAGATAATAAAAGTCAAAGCTCAGCTCTGCAAGGAGTTTGAAATGAAGGATTTAAGAGCAGCAAAGAAGATTCTAGGCTTTGAAATTATGAGGGATAGAGATAAGTGTAAGTTATACTTGAATTAGAAAAGGTATATTGAGAAAGTGCTTCATAGGTTCAGTATGCAAAATTCCAAGCCTGTCAGTACGTCACTGGCAGCTCACTTCAAACTCTCGTCCACTTTATCTCCAAAGACAGATGATGAGCGTGAATATATGTCTCTAGTTCCATACTCTAGTGCCACCGGGTCCCGTATGTATGCAATGGTGTGTTCCTGACCAGATTTATCTTATGTCGTCAGTACAGTTACTAGATACACGGCAAATCCTGGCAAAGAACATTGAAAAGCACTTCAGTGGATTTTCAGATACTTACATGGATATGCTGATGTTTCTTTGCAGTTTGGGCAAATTAGATATGGAGTAATAGGGTATGTTGGTTCTGATTTTGTAGGGAAGCATGATAAAAAGAGATCCCTTAGATTTTTTTTTTCATTATTGGTGGTTGCTCTATTAGTTGGAAAGCTACCTTACAGACTATGGCTGCTTTCTCAACTACTGAGGCAGAGTACATGGCTATTACAGAGGCTTTCAAGGAAGCCCTTTGGTTGAAGGGTCTATTTGGTGAACTTAGCAAAGTCTTACAGATTACTACGGTGTTTTGCGACAGTCAGAGTGCTATCTTCCTTATGAAATATCAGATGTTTCACTTCATAATCGGATGTTTCACGAGAGAACAAAGCACATCGATGTTCGGTATCATTTTGTGCGTGAAATTAGTGCTTGTGGTGATATTGTGGTGAGCAAGATTGGTATTCATGATAATGCTGCTGATATGATGACCAAGACATAATTAAGTGCCAAGTTTGAGCATTGCTTAGACTTGGTTAGTGTTAGCTGTTAAGATATGCCCCTAGGGGCTTTTGTGGAAGAGGTGGAGAGTTTGTCTTGAAATGGATTTGAATTATGAATTAGAATTCGTGTTAAGGTGGAGATTGTTAGAGTTGTGACCCAAATTCAGTTGATTGGGCCCTGAAAGCTTCGCGGTGCTACCCATTATATTTTTGGGCCTAGGATTTATTTGTATGCACATATTGTATAAGTACATTTAGAGGGTTTGTTTTGGGCATTTAGAAATTTTGTCATTCTCTACATTGTACTCTTTTTCAATTATAGTGAAACCTCCTTTGCCTCTGCCCGTGGTTTTTCCCACGAGGGTTTTCAGATAAATCTGTGTTGTTCTTATTTTCTTTTACTTGTTGTTTGCTTTATTTCGGCCTGATAGGTTTGAGGTGGTGGGATAGAGGGGTAAGATCCTCAATGTTTATTCCATGAGGAAGTTGAGTTGCCCTGTGTTCATCATATTCTTTGTTCCCATCATTTGGGCATAATGTAGCATCTGTCCACAAATCTTGGTGCCCAGTCCCTTGATTATCCCGTCTGTACCATCTTTGGTGATCTGGGCTGACTATTCCTTGTCCTACACTATCAAGATATTGGTTGGTCCCCCACTATTACACAGTGTGAGATCGACTTGTTATGGAGGATGAGCTCCGTCGAGGATGTTGGGGCTCTTTCGGAGGTGGTGGTGCTGTTACAAAGACTAGCGGTAAATTGCCATACAACTTGTATTTTTCCCATACAAGTTGATGATTTTAGAAAATTGCCAAGGTTGGTAAATTCTTCGTTTGTCTACCGGAGTGAGGGGTATTGAGTCCGAATCATTTGCGACATCCATAGTCCCACAGGCGATCTGTGGGTTGTAGACCATGTTGAGCTCTTAGCTTTTATTTAGTAGAGCTACTTTGAAGCGTTGCTCTTTGAATTGTCCTGAAGTTGAGTCTTCTTCTACACAACTAGTGCAATTCGGTGGTTTTGGTGGTTCTGGTCGGGTCCGGGGTGGCGATCCTATGGTCCGGTGTGGAGACATGGCCAACTCTAGGGGGTTTCTAGAGAGAGAATGCACATGAAAATTAATGGGAAAATTCTGGAAATGTAGGATCAATTTAACATATCTCTCTCTTTTCCCCTTGACGTACACGACGAACTTTCGAAAATAACCTCTCTATTTTTCGAGAGATAGAAGTAAATTCTATCTACATTTTATCTCTTCGAATCCCATGCATGAAATTACATTGGTTCCACTCGATTGACCCGAGGGTCTTCCAAAAACAACCTCTCTATTTCTTGGGACAAAGGAGTAAAGTTTGCTTGCATTCTACCATTTCAGATTCCACCCATGAAATCACATTGGATATATTTTTGTCGTTGTTGTAGTATCTTTCTTATCCACTGGATTAACCCCAGGTTCCTTCCGAAATAGTCTCTCTACTTCTCAGAAGGTAGAGGTAAAATCACTTAATCTAGACCCTACTTATGAAATTGGACAGAATATATCGTTGTCATTATTATTGTATTCTCTCTTTTCCATTAAACTGCATCTGCATTGACAATTGATTGCAGGAGTTATGACTAGAAGCAGCTTTACGACTGGACACGGCTTGAGAAAACTCTATGAGAAATGATGGAAATCCCTTGGTAAACTTTTTTTATGTAACAAATAAATAGGTATAGGTTGTGTTCGGTACAAAAAATACTTTTCTTGATTTTTTATGAAAATATTTTTCAAAAATTTTGACATCATTCTAGCACACTCATAGTGACTTTACTCATTTTGTCTGTTACATAAATACTCCCTCCCTTGAACTTTATTTGTCACGTTTCGCTTTTCTCGAGTCAAATTGTATGAACTTTAACAAACATTTTAAGATGTATTTTTTTATCGTATTAATACAAGCAGGGTTGCCATTTTTTAGTATTAACATTTTTCACTAGTTAAATCTGTTTTTCTTTTTCTCAGAAAAGTTTCAGACTGCAATGGTTTCATCCTCTGCTTCTCCAGCCACAGAGGAGTGGGACAATGTTATTGCCTATACTGGATCCGTTTCGTTGGAAAAGGCCGGTACTCTTGTTGGATCTTTTGACGTCGCTGAATCCATGGATGAGTATTTGTTTTGTGTTTCACTCCCCGGTGTTATCAGGGATGAAAGTAAGTTCTACGTATGATTAAAATTTTCTTAAGTAATCACCATTTCTTCTTATAAGTCTAACCATTTTAATACATCAAGTGTCCTTGTCTGTGAACATATGTTCTGTATATGAATGTAACTTGTTGATACATTGCAGAAATAAATATCTGTATGCCTTCATTTTCTACTTCTCTATACAGACGAGTGTTCCATTTTTTTCACTGATTAAAAAATGCTTGCTTTCTAGCTAGGACCATGTATTACTTGCCTGGACTCGTCAAACATGTCAACTAGTGCATGTCGGATTAGCTAAAAGTAGACTATTTTTGAAGATTCCGACACGGGTATGGCATGTTAAGTGAAGAGTCCGCTCAACTTAGATGGATATATTCTTTTAATGAATGTTTTTGTTTATAACATTGGGTTGCTCTTGTTTTGACCCCATAGAAGGTTTTTTAATGTTTCCTCTAATGATTGTAGACCATCATTTAAGCTGTTCTTTTTATGTGGCCAATAAATGTCAAATTGCATCCATATGAATCGAATTGATGGTAAAGATATATTCTCGTTCATGTGGTTACAGAAGTCATAAGCTGTGAAGTTAGACCTGATGGGAGAATTCTCATAAAAGGAGAGAGCGCGACCGGAGAGAGCATGGTTTGCAAGCACAGTATGGTTTTTAAGATGCAAACTCAGAACTTATGCCCACCAGGTGAATTTACTGTTTCAATCCAGCTACCAGGTCCAATTGATCATCTAACCTCAGATTGTGTTTTTGGAACTGATGGGATTTTTGAAGGAGTTATGAAGAAAGAAAAAAAACCGTTCCTTTGAGGGGCAGTGACATATTTACATCAAAATCTTTCATCTTTGTAAGTACCTTTACAGTCCAAAGTACTTTGTTTGGAGTTGCATGTGCATATTGACATTATATCTGAACCAATTATGTAATTCTGCCTTCCTGATTTATGAACAATCATTCTGCATAGTTTTTGGAATGTGAACATATTGTTTCATGTTGAGCTTCATAAAGCTTTC
>JAPEIP010000010.1:11430864-11442681 GCA_026120095.1 Capsicum chinense | reverse complement strand
TTCTAACAAAACCATGTTTGAGCAGAGCTAAACAATATTTTGGAAAAGATACAAAGGTCAAAGGCTTTGTTATCAAGCGTTAATCATAGGATATCTATGTGCCTTCATTTTCTACTTCTCTATACAGATGAGTGTTCCATTTTTGTCACTGATTAAAAAATGCTTTTTCCTAAATCGGACCACATATTACTTGCATTATCCTTCTTCCAAGATGTGCAATGAGCTTTACAACCGTAATTTTTTTCATTCTGCTGCTTCAAGAAAAGTTTCAAACTGGACTCCTTGAAGTTCCTCCCTTGTGGAGTGTTTGTCAGAACCATAAAACCAGCTTGTCATATCTTTGATCTCTATCCTTCAGTGATACATCAATATGACATTTATGTTTAACTTAATATGGATAGCTATGTTGCCTGGACTCATCAAAAATGTCAATGGATACGTGTCGGATTTGCTAAAAGTAGTGTATTTTTGTAGATTTCGACACGGGTACGTGTTAAGTCCTTATTTTTGATGTTTGAGAAACTGCATGTTGGGGAACTCTTTCCTAATGATTGTGTGATGACAAAGCTGCTACTACTCAAGGAACAGGTTGGGCTTACCTGTCAATATCACAGTCAACCCCTCAGCTGGACACAAGTACAAAAGTTAGTGAAAAGTTGTTGCCACCTTTTTGTCTTAACCGAAGACATTCCTCCTAGGTTTTCTTGTGTCATTTTATATACTGATCATCCTCTTCAAGAAGAAAACTAGGCTTCCATATTCCTACAACAAAATATCTCTGAAGCTGAAATCCAAGAGTCCTTTTGTAACGGGGAACTTATAGCTCATCAAGTTGTATTTTATTTCCTTGTTGTATTTGAGTCTTTGTATTGTGTTCCTAAATGTTTTCCTATTGTTGATTATGATGGTTAGTAGTTTCGGTGGTGTAAACCTCGTTTCTCTGTAATCATCTAGAGTTATGTGATTCTCAAGCTAGAGTTACCTTGCTTTCAAGTTTGATTTAGCCGGAGCTTGTGGCAGTAGAGTTACTACTTGTGTCCTCTTGTAATAGAATTATTACCAGGAGACAAATGATACCAAAATCCGACAAAAACACAAGGAAACAAGATTCAATAACAATACAGAAACAACAATGCCCACACGGCTTCACTAGAACAAGATGGACAACAACAATATTACAACAAAATAGATAAATAGTTTGACATTCAATATCTAAACATCAAAGAACCCTAACATGTATCAAATGAGAGGACCCTAATATCAATAGATATCTACACCAAACTCTTACTTGGACCAATAGGAACTGAATCTCCTCAAGACTCAAGTTTCTATCCAAAGAACAACACAAGTGAACTACACTAGTTGTAGTTTCGGGTAGCTCATAAGAATAGAGAGAGAGAGTGAAGTCTCAAAATATTACGAGTCTTGAATCAATGATAATAATGCACTAAAGACCAAAAATAACCCTACTATGTTCTATTTATATTACATCACAAAATAAGTGGCAAATGACCATCTTATCCTTTTTCTTTGGAGTGTAAGTTTATTACACTTCAAAATCCCTCTTCACACTTCAAAATATGTAATCCCTTAGATGGATTTACAACACACTCACACACAATTTGTAACTCCCAAGCTTGACTACGTGTGAATGGTCTTGATCTTGGTGTACCCGTATCATCCTCTCCATCTTGAAGGAAATTTGACCTCAAATTTGGTGGTTGTTCATCCTCAATCGTGGAAATGGGAGAAAGATCAGATACATTGAAGGTGTTGTGCACTTGATACTCCTGAGGAAGGCCAATTTTATATGTATTGTCATTGATCCTTTCAAGAACTTGAAAAGAACCATCACCGCTCGGCATCAACTTGGTTTTCCTTTGTGATGGAAATCAGTCTTTTTGAAAGTGCATCCAACTCCAATCTCCCGGTTCAAGAACAAGCCTTCTACTCCCTTTGTTGGCTCTCTTAGCAATCTCTTAATTATTCCTATCAAGCCGTAGCCTCACTTTCTCATGCAATTTCTTTGTGGTTTCAGACCTCTTGGTTCATCTAAGATTATCATAAGATCACTTGGCAAAGATGTTAGATCCAAAATCCATACATTGACCACAAATTTTAGCAACATCTTTGTGCATCTTAGGCTAGTATAATTTTTCCTTCAATATTCTGATGTTTTTCTAAATACCAAAGTATCCCATTCGACCACCATCGTGTGCTTCTCTTACAAACAACTCTATCCAAGAGCTAAAATGCACACATAACCATCTTTGTTTGAACAAGTATCCGTCAAACTTGGAATAAGGATTTGAACCCCCATCCATGAGCCACTTTTCCCTCCCCAATTATATGAATTCGCTAAAAAATAAGAGCAAAGTGAGGGTCCTAAGGGTACAATGATTTTAGGATCTGAAATCCCATCAATTTAATATACAAAGTTGAAATAAGTACATATTTCCTAGACAATACGTCGGCAACCATATTTTCCTTACCCTTTTTGTATTGAATAACATAAGGAAAGGTTTCTAGGAATTCAATCCACTTTGCATGCCATTTGTTGAGCTTATCTTGGGCCCGAAGGTGCTTGAAGGATTCATGATTCATTCGGATCACAAATTCTTTAGGCCACAAGTAGTGTTGCCAATTACCCAAAGCTCTAATCAAAGCGTATAACTCTAGATCATATGTGGAATAATTTAAAGTTGCGCCCTTGAGCTTTTCACTAAAGTAGGCAATGGGTTTGAGATCTTACATCAAAACGATCCCTATACCTACCTTACTAGTATCACATTCAACTTCAAACATTTTATCAAAGTTGGGTAATGGGAACAAAGGTGTGGAGATGAGTATAGCTTTAAAGGCTTCAAAGGACTTAGCTTGTTCATCATTTCACTTGAGAGGTTGGACTTTTCTAAAGACCTCGGTCAAGGGGGAGACAATGGTGCTAAACCCTTTGACAAACCGCCTATAAAAACTAGCCAATCCATGAAAACTTCAAACTTCACTAATGGATTGTGGAGTTGTAGAATTTTTAAGAGCATCTATCTTGGATTCATCCACTTCGACCCCTCTTGAACTCACAACAAAACCAAAGAAACAATTTCATCAACAGCAAAGGATCACTTTTCAAGATTAGCATACAATTTTTCCTTTCTAAGAACATCAAAGACACGTTATAAATTCAATAAATGATAATCTAGGGACTTTCTATATACCGAGACATCATCAAAATAAACAAAAACAAACTTTTCAATGAACAGTTTCATCACATGATTCATTAACCGCATGAAACTGCTTAGAGTATTTGTTATGCTGAATGGCATAACCATCAATTCATAGAGACCAATTTTGGTCTGGAAGGCAGTTTTTCATTCATCATCGGGTTTTATTCTAATTTGGTGATATCCACTTCTAAGAACAATCTTGGAAAATATCCAAGAACCATTCAAATCATCAAACATATCATCCAATCTAGGAATAGGATGGTGATACTTTTCTGTAATTTTGTTGATGGCTCGGCAGTCCACACAAATGAGCCATGTTCCATATTTCTTTGGCTCCAACAACACCAGAACTGCACATAGATTCATGCTCTCTTTGATGTACCCTTAGTTGAGAATCTTCTCAACTTGATGTTAAAGCTCCTTAGTGTCCGTAGGGTTACTCTTATAAGATTGTTTGTTTGGCAATTGTAATCCCTGCCCAAGCTCAATTTGATGTTTAATTTTTTGGAGTGTGGTAGCCCTTGAAAAAGTTCTTTGGGAAAGACATCCTTATAGTCCTTCGAAACAAGAGAAATAGAAGGAGAAATAGAAGAATTAGATGTAATGACCCCTCAGGTCATTTTCCATAGTTATTCTTATCTTCATAGTTTAAGCTTCTCCATAGATGACCCAAGTCAGTTATGAATTTTTTGGACTGATGGTTCGGTTACCGGGCAGATCGTTCGATTTTTAGAGTCAGTTCCATGTTTAGAAGTCTTCGCTGTTTCCAAATGGCCACGAGCAAAAACTTCAGCGAAACAATCTTGGATATAAATTTTGTCTACGCCAATAGATCAAAAATATTTATTTTAGGCTAGGTAGACCCTTGTTTCGGGTACGAATGCACCCGAGCTCATTTCAACCTATTAGTCAAAAAGTCATAAAATCAAAACAATATGTGTGAGCACCACTTTTTGCCGAAACGACCTTGTATGGAAGTTCTGATGATTCTAATGATTTTGAATTTTGTTTTACACTTAAATTTTACTATTGGATCATATATTTTGGGTTCCGGATGAGTTCCGAGGGCCAAAAATAAGTTTTTGACTTTGCTGTCACAGAGTACCGCGTCTCTTCGCCGAGGGGTCTATAAATAGACACCAAGGTCACGAATTTGAGGATTTTTCATTCACCTTTGAGAGCTTAAAACCCTAAAATTTTATGATAACTCAAAATTGAGTCTTGTGGGTGTGTAGAGAGCTTGGTAAACATTTTTTATCATGACAAAATTTCATCACTTTATTGGTGAATTTCTTAGGTCTTGACCCAAAACCCCAATTTAGCTTAGGGCTTGATTTAGCCCTAAATTTGGTTTGTTTTCACTAATTCAGTGAGATTTATGATTCCTTGGTCATGTATGAGCAATGGGTTGACCTCGGAAATGCGATTTTCGTACGTGGGACCCACTTGGGATTTTTTATCTCGTTTTTGGACCCGAAGCACAATAATGCAATATGGGTATCATTAGACTCGTATTGATGAGTAGATTATATTTTTGATAGTGTGATGACATTTTGGGATTGTGAAGTGAAGATGAGTATGTGGTGCTTGAAGTGTGATTTTGTGGTTTAGCCTTGAGGTAGGCTTATGTCTACTATTCTTGATGGATGATGTATGATATATATTGCGTGTGAATGTGAATATTAAGATTGATATTGGATAGAATGACTTAGTATTGATTATACATATAAGTTTGGAATATAGATGGGGGTTTTGACCAGTAGGTTGATGTCACGACCCGAACGAAGGCCAGGCCGTGACGAGCTGTAATACCCCGGGAAATTTTTCATTGAAATTTTGTGGCTAAATATGTTGGTTTCTATTTTCTAGAATGAATTATAAATTTTTTGTGCAAAATGTCTTAGATTATGACCCACCATTGCGTAGAGTATCGAATAAGATTTCCAACGATATGTGGATTATCCCAAACGGACACCCGAGCAACGAGTTATGAACATTCTGATCGAACTGTAAATATTAGTGAACAGTAAAACGTGTAGGAAAAAGTACTGAGGCCTGGCGTATTTTTACTCCAACTTTAAACAATCATAACTCCTTGTACATAATGATATGGGTGATTTTCTATATATCAACGGAGAGCTATGTGAGTCCTCTTTCCAATGAAATTGGTTTCATCCAATTTGTCTATCAGAGCAAAAAGTTTTGGTCGATCTACTTCAGCCTATCAAAAGTGAATTTTTGGGTCAAATTCAAATGATCATAACTCCTCGTACACAATGATCTGGGTGAGATACTATATATCAACGGAGAGATATGAGAGTCCTCTTTCTAATAAAATTGGTTTCATCAAATTTGAATATCGAAGTAAAACGTTATGGTTGATCTACTTCAGACTATCAAAACAGTCCACCAAAGGACAGATTCGAGAATTTTTTTTATTTTTAGGGGCGTTTTGGTTATTCCCCCTCACCCAAAATCTGTCCAAACCCTATATTAAAGCCTATTAGAAGAATTATATGTTATATTTCATCAAACGCCCTCAAAAAGAAAACACTAAGCTCCTACATCCAACTTCAAGAACCTCCAAAGTCCACCATTAATTCTGCAAATTTATTCAAGATTCCAAGTTCCTAGTTCAAGAACTCCAAGAACCATCATTCAAAGGCACGATTAACATCTCAAAAATGAGTATCCATCTAAAGTTCGTCATTCAAGGTATATGGAGGTTTTCAACAAGAACTCTCTTTTGTTCTTACGCCCAAAAGTAATTTTCTTTACAAAGGCATGATTTTTATTTGATTTTTATGAATTTAAAGCATGAACCCATATCTTATGATGATTATTATGAAATCTTGATATTTATGATTTTAAAAGATTAATTTACATCTATGCTGATATAAAGCATGAATGGTGAACGATATTTATCATGATTTTGATATTTGGGTCCTGAATCCCCATTGGAAATTGTGTTTTTTTGGAAAGTGTGTGTTATAAGCATGTTGATGTTGAATATTTGAGATATTTTAAATGATTTGACCTTTTGGTCTTAATGGAGTTATTTTGAACTCGAGTGTGAATTAAATCCACAACTTGGTTGATTTTGATAGATGAAAAGTATGATGGATCTCGATGTATATTTATATATTACTAAAATCATTTTATTGTGGATTGTCTTTGAAATGATCTGAGCACCGAGTGGGAGGTATAAAGCAACCTTACTTTCCTAGAACTATGTGCCCCCATAGGAGTGAGCTTGAGGATGATTTATGTAGTGATCACTAGTTTGTATGGATTTGATATCGATAGTCCTACTCCGATGGCAAGGATAGGACGGCTCTCCCCAACGTGGGTTGTACTTAGACTCCATGTAGCTCACATGGTTTATGTCGGTTATAGGATCTCCCAGTGTGTGTGTGTTTCCTAGTGTCTATGGTGAATGGTGAAGTGATTTGAAAGTGGAATTGTTATTCTTTCAAAAGATTTAAATGATATTTACATTATGAGAATTGGTATACTTGATGAACGGAAAGTGATTGACAAATTATATAATGACTCACATGTGTTATAGTAATTATTTCATTCTCTCATTATTATGATGATTTTCTTCGAGCTATGTGAGTCTTTCATACATCCTACATATTTCTTATAAATATTTATTATGATGATGTTTTTACAACTGCATACACCCACATATACTCGGTTCCTTTCCATGGTAATGACCCATATCTTAGGATGTGGGTTGTATTTTCTCAAAATATAGGTTTAGGTGCTCAGTTCGAGGTTCAACAGTAATTCTTTGGGCATGCTGTTCTACACCATCTGTTGTAGTGAGTCGTCATGTTCCGACGACGTGATGTCTGATGTTGGTTTCATGGAATCGCTTACATTTGATAACTGAGTATGATTCTGTTGGGGCATGTCTCAATGGCTCTCTGGTTTTATTGATTTTCTTAGAGGCTTGTCAGACTATTATAGATGTTTGGAGTTGACTAATAAGTAGTGTTTTGTTATCTTTCTAAAATTCTTTTATTCTTGGATGATGATTACTCTATTGATATTTGAGGGTTATTAATGGAAACCCCGTTGATTTGTGTTGAACTGAATGAAAATGGCGCAAAGGGTTAGCTTGTGACTACTCGTAGCCTCAAGCACCGTGTGACACTCCGGGACCCATTTTCTGGGGCATTACAAACTTGATATCAGAGCCTAAGGTTTTAAGGGTTCCTTGGGAGTCTGACAAGCCGCGTTAAGTTGAGTCTTGATCATCGGTATGTAGCGCGCCACATTTATGAGCAACAGGCTACAAGACATTTTAGGAAAATATGTGATTCTTTCTTTCATAAGTCTATCATGCTTAAAGTGTCTTTCTCTGCTATTGATTCGTGCTCTCCTCTTTCAGAAATATGTCTCTATGTCGAACGAGAAGATATAATGATGGTCAGCAACCTCAACCCCTTGACCCATTGAATGAAAATGTGTCTCATAATGAATTTTGGGCAGCCTTTCAGGCACTGGCGCAAGCTGTTAGAGTCAAAGTCACTACGTTTGAGACTCCAACTCTCCAGTCTGTCAACGTCATCAATGAGTTTTCTGATGTCTATTAAGATGATCTCCCAAGGATACCTCCTAATAGAGAGATAGAGTTCGGGATTGATCTTCTTCCCGATACTCAGCCGATTTCTATTCCTTCTTACCATATGGCCCATCCAGAACTTAAGGAGTTGAAAGAGCAACTCAGAGAACTACTAGATAAGGGTTTCATAAGGCCCAGTGTTTCTCCTTGGGGTGCTCCTGTGTTCTTTGTGAGAAAGAAAGATGGCTCTTTGCGTATGTGCATTGATTACCGCTAATTGAATAAAGTCAGTGTCAAAATAAGTACTCTCTTCCGAGAATAGATGATTTGTTTGACCAATTTCAAGGTGCAAGTTATCTCTCAAAGATAGAACTTCATTCGGGCTATCATCAACTCAAAGTTAGGGAGTATGACATCCCAAAAACATCTTTCCAAACTTGTTAGGGCCACTTTAAGTTTTTTGTTATGTCTTTCAGGTTAACTAATGCCCTAGCAACTTTCATGGACCTCATGAATCGAGTTCTCAGATCATATCTAGATATTTTTGTCATAGTATTCGTCGATGATATATTGGTGTACTCCGTAATAAGGATGAACATTCTGATCATCTCTGAACTGTCTTGTAAACCCTTAGAGAACACAAGTTGTTTGCCAAGTTCAGCAAGTGTGAGTTTTGGCTAAGGTTAGTTTCTTTTCTAGGTTATATCATTTCTTTCAAGGGTATTAGAGTTGATCCCCAATAGATCGAAGCTGTTAGAAATTGGCCTAGACCGATTTGTTCGACTGATATCCAAAGTTTCTTGGGTTTAGCTGGCTATTACCGCCGTTTTGCTGAGGGTTTCTCCTCTATAGCATCTCCTAAGACTCGATTGACCCAAAAAAAAGTGAAGTTCTTCTAGTCCAAATCATGTTAGAAGAGTTTTTAGGAGTTGAAGACTCGACTCACTTCAGCCCCTCTTTTGACTTTGCCTGATGGTGTTGATGGTTTTGTGGTGTACTGTGATACTTCAAGAGTTGGGTTGGGTTGTGTATTAATGCAGAAGGGTAAGGTGGTAGCTTATGCTTTTAGACAGTTGAAACCACATGAGAAAAATTACCCCACCCATGACCTTGAGTTGGCTGCTGTTGTGTTTGCTTTGAAAACCTGGAGACACTATTTGTATGGTGTCCATGTTGAGGTTTTCACATATCATAAGAGTCTCCAGTATGTGTTTACCCGGAGAGAATTGAATCTTAGGCACAGACGATGGTTAGAATTATTAAAGGACTATGATATGAGTGTGTTGTACCATCCAGGCAAGGCTAATGTTATGGCGAATACCATAAGTAGAGTGTCCATGGGTAGTGTTTCGCATGTGGTAGGAGGTAAGAAAGAGTTGGCTTGTGATATATATCATTTGGCTAGATTGGGGGTTCGGTTGTTTGACTTTGCTGAAAGTAGTATAGGGGTTCAGAGTTGTTCCGAACCCTCCTTGGTTTAGGAAGTGAAGGAAAAGCAATACTTAGATGCTAGTTTGGTCAGACTGAAGGAGTCAGTCAAGGACCAAAAAGTAGAGTTTTTCTCCCAAGGGGGAGATGGTGTGTTGAGATTGTAGGGTAGATTGTGTATCCCGAATGTTGATGATCTGAGACAGAGGATTATGGCTGAAGCACACGGGACGTGATATTCTATTCATCCTGGTGCTACAAGATGTACCGAGACTTGCGGGAAATCTATTGGTGGAGTGGCATGATGAAAGATATAGCAGCGTTTGTAGCTAAGTGTCAACATGCCAACAGGTTAAGGTTGAACACCAAAGACCTGGTGGTATGATGGAAGATTTTAGTATTCCCACTTGGAAGTGGGAAGAGATAAATATGGACTTCGTGATTAGTTTACCTCCTTCCCGATGCCATCATGATTCCATTTGGGTTGTCGTTGATAGGTTGACTAAGTCTGCTCATTTCTTGCCTGTTTATACTTCATATACTGCTGAGGATTACGCTAGATTGTATATCTGATAGCTAGTCAGACTGCATGGAGTTCCCTTGTCTATCTTTTCGGATAAGGGTACTCAGTTCACTTTGCAATTTTGGAAAGATTTTCAGAAGGGTCTTATTACCCAAGTGGCATAGCTCCGTTTGAAGCCTTATATGGGACGAAGTGTAGATCACCCATAGGTTGGTTCGAGGTGGGTGAAGCAGCTGTGAGTGGTGCTGATTTCGTATTTGAGGCTATGGAAAAAGTTAAGTTGATTAGGGAAAGGTTGAAAATTGTGCAGAGTCGTTAGAAGTCATATGCGGATGTCAGAAGGAGAGACCTTTAGTTTGAAGTTGGTGACCTAGTGTATCTGAAAATTTCACCCATGAGGGGGGTGAAGAGATTCGAAAAGAAGGGAAAGCTTAGTCCCCGTTATGTTGGTCCGTACAAAATTCTTAGCCGTGTTGGTAAGGTAGCTTATGAAGTCGAGTTGCCTTCCAAGTTGTCCTCCGTTCATCCAATATTCCATATCTCCGTGCTTAGAAAGCATGTTATTGATGTTGTGGTAGTGAATTCCTCTGTGAGTGCTGACATTCAAGAAAATCTTTCTTTTGATAAGATTCCTATTGAGATTCTTGATTTCAGTGTCCGAAGACTAAGGAACAAAGAAGTTCCCTTTGTCAAGGTGTTGTGGCGAAACCAATCTTTTGAGAGTACAACATGGGAAGCTGAGGCGGATATGAGATCCAAGTACCCGCACCTATTTCCCGCGAACTCTGATCAAGTCGAAGGTACCGTTCTTTCCTAAATCACGCACTTTTGATAAAACTTGCAGCAGTTCAGTTGTCATTTATTATGTGTTCAGCTGTAGTTTCTTGAATTTGTGCATTCTATGTCGCATTCGAAGTGAGAAACGATGTGGTGATGAGTCTAACGAATGGTTTCAGCTATATGCTCTATTTCCTATCTAATCTTGGCATGTCTAGCATCATTCGAGGACGAATATTTCCAAGGGGGGATGATGTAATACCCCGGGAAATTTTTCATTGAAATTTTGTACGTAAACGTGTTGGGTTCTATCTTCTAGAATGAATTATAAATTTTCCATGTAAAATGTCTTAGACTATAACCCACCATTTCTTAGAGTATCAAATAAGCTTTCCAACGATATGTGGATCATCCAAAACGGACACCCGAGCGACGAGTTATGAACATTCTGATCGAATCGTGAATAGTAGTGAACAGCAAAACGTGCAAGAAAAAGTACTGAGACCTGGCGTATTTTTGCTTCAACTTTAAACGATCATAACTCCTTGTACATAATGATCTAGGTGATCTACTATATATCAACGGAAATCTCTGCAAGCCCTCTTTCCAATTAAATTGGTTTCATCCAATTTGTCTATCGGAGGAAAAAGTTATGGTCGATCTACTTCAGCCTATCAAAACTTAATTTTTGGGTCAACTTTAAACGATCATAACTCATTGTACAGAATGATCAGGGTGAGATACTATATATCATCGGAAAGATATGAGAGTCCTCTTTCTAATGAAATTGGTTTCATCCAATTTTAATATCGGAGTAAAACGTTATGGTGGATCTACTTCAGACTATCAAAAGAGTCCTCCAAAGGACAGATTCGAGATTTTTTTTTATTGTTATGGGCGTTTAGGTCATTCCCCTTCACCCAAAATCCATCAAAACCTTATATTAAAGCCTATTAGAAGCATTATATGTTATATTTCATCAAAGTCCCTCAAATAGAAAACCCTAAGCTCCTATATCAAACTTCAAGAACTTCCAAAGTTCACCATTAATTCTGCAAATTATTCAAGATTCCAAGTTCCTAGTTCAAGAACTCCAAGAACCATCATTCAAATGCACAATTAATATCTCAAAAATGAGTATCCATCTAAAGTTCATCATTCAAGGTATGTGGGATTTTTCAACAAGAACTCTCATTCGTTCTTGTGCCCAAAAGTAATTTTCTTTACAAAGGCATGATTTTTATTTGATTTTTATGAATTTGAAGCACGAACCCATATCTTATGATGATTAT
>JAPEIP010000010.1:11405385-11415417 GCA_026120095.1 Capsicum chinense | reverse complement strand
TCTTCATGGATGATGTATGATATATATTGCGTGTGAATGTGAATGTTAAGATTGATATTGGATAGAATGACTTAGTATTGATTATACATATAAGTTTGGGGATTAGATGGGGGTTTTGACCCGTTGGTTGAATTACTTAATACCCTTATAGAATCCTATTGCCTTCTTCCTAGTTTGGGTAAATTTGTAGCATGGATATGATATAATGCTATTCTTGGAATATGTTGAAGCATGATTTGTATATTTAGTTTTATTGGGCTAGTGAGATAGTTTTGGAACAGTAAGTATGGTAGAGTTGACTTGAATACCCTTGCTTCTAGTCAAAGTTACCATCTTAGGCTTTAATATGGCTTGCTTGATATCTAGAAGATGAACTAGATTAGATACCTTAGCCTAGTTTGGGTCACAGTATGCCTAATTATGGAAATTATTGATTATAAATAGGATCGTTCGATCCACTTAGGACTAAGCTTATGCTAAGTCTTGTGGACTTAGTTTCGGATGTTAGACATAGATGAGGCTAGTAAACCTTAGAATAAGGTTGCTTCATAAATTGGTAACTTGTATTGATGTTTCAAGATTGTGGCTATTTAGTTATGGTTATGATACTACCTGTGGAAGTGATATTGCGCATTAACTGGTGATATTCCTCCTAGATACATTATGTGGCCTATAGAGATACTATTTTCTCTTAGACTTTATATTTGGCCTATAGAGATGCTATTTCCTCTTAGACCTGATATTCTACCTATAGAGTCATTATTTTCTTTAGTCATGATTGTTGGACCAATAGAGATGATTGTCCTTTTAGATATGTATATTGTCTTAGAGAAGCGATATTCCTTGTTGTCTTGACGTGTGACCTATTGATATATGATATCCTATATACAATTATAAGTCTATCTATATTATGCTTCCTAGATGTGAGATGTCTCTAGTGTGAGAGATGGTAACATATTTATTAATTATGCCTCCTATATGTGAGATGATTAGAGGAATACTACGGCTTATACATATGATTATTGATATGAGTTTTGGACATGTATTTGGGCCTAAGGCCATGATTATATGTTGTGATTATTCCGAACGAATTAATAGTACAAGGGCTGTGTTATACTACTGATTAAATATCCAAGAAGTGTTTATAGTTGTGAATGATGTGATTGCGAGTTATGAATATGAATATGTATATGTTTGTATACACATCTCTCTGGTATAGGATGGAGGAAGATGCAGTATGATGCTTATTATTCCACTGACTGAATACTGGTGATGGCATGCATAGGTTTGGTACATTCAGGATTATTTACCATTTTAAATGATGTGATTATAGCTGAAATATGATCTTATGGTTGTTCTTTTGTTAGGCGGTTAAGCTATGTGGTAACTAGTTTTCTATTAGCTTAATACTACACTTGATGGCTTGGAAACTAAAGTATTAGTTAATCAATCTTGCTTATTTGGAATATGGTAGCTAATGATGGTCAGTTAATGAATGATTTCATTTAATAATTGAGGATCTTGAGTTCCTCTTGGATAGCCTATAAGTTGTATTCAGAGGTAAGTTAAATCAGTGTTTTTATCCTTGATATGTCACTTTTGTACTATTATTATGTTTAGAAACTCTTGTACTGATACCACCAGTTATTGGAATTCATCTATGTATTGATCTTTATCTCATATATTCCGCATTTTTTTCTTATCTTATTGAGTAGTCCTTTACTAGCCATTCCAGACAACAAGTTGGCTTGCCTACGGGTGGGTTATGGTAGGCGCCATCATGACTGAAAAGTTGGGCCGTGATACTGGCGGGGTTTGTGTTAAAACAATGAGCCAAGAGAAGCATAGGTATGTTCTTATCATGTTCCACAAAAAGTTCTTTTCTTCTAGCCAACATCACCACATTACCATTGCCCTTTGAAGTTGATGCACCCTCGGTTTCCTATACTTCTTCACTCTCGGGGTTTTCCTCATTTTTTTCACTCTCGGGTTTCTTTCCCTTTCCTTCAACTCTCTCATCATTTGATGCAATTCATTAACTTATGATAGAAAGAGAAGGTGAAGTATGATCTTTTGGCCATCCTTCTCAAGGAAGTACTGATTGGTCCTCTCATTTTGTTTGGTAGACCTATCATACTTCCAAGGCCTACCTAACAACAAGTGACATAATTGCGTATGTATCACATCACAAAGACTTCATCATGGTAGTTTACCACCTTAAATCTAATCAAACATTCCTTGTGACTTTTAATTCACCACACTCATTCAACCATTGCAACTTGTAGTGACTAGCATCTGTAGTAGTAGGTAGTTTCAATAAGTTCACTATAGTGATACTATCAACATTTGGACAACTCCCACTATCTATCACCATGGTACATACACAACCCTTGAAAAGGCACGTAGTATGGAATAGATTCTCCCTTTGGCTAGGATCATCTATTTCCTTACTAATTATGGATCGTCTCACCACAAAATTTAGAACTAGACACTCTCCCTCTTGTGGGTAAGCATCTTCCCCATCATCATCTTCATGTAGCTGCCTCTCGACTTTCTCTCCATCTTGAAGCTCAGCCTCACTCTCCTCAGTTTTAATACCCACCTCCTATCCAAGGTAGTATAATCTTCCTTCCCTTAGGATCGAATTCCATTGGTTTGTAAATTCATTGGATTTATGTCTCCAACCTTGACACTTGAAATATTGGAACCCTTAAGGATTAGGATTCTTGTGAACTTCTTTCCTTGGAGGATATTTGTGGACTATTTTGGGCTCGGGGAGCCTTGGATTAGCGGGTTGGTCCTTGTTCTTGGGCCAACTCTAGAAGGAATGAGCTATCTCCCAATTTATAGGCCAACCCGAGTGTGCTTGTCCCCTTGCCTTGTATGTTAACCTCTCTATAAGTGCTCTTTCTATCTCATGTGCCGCTTGTTAAATGCCATAAATGGTATCAAACTTGTGAGAGTCAAGTGATTGGAGATTTCCTTGTTCAACGCAACCCTGAACCTAATGATGTCATGACCAACTTGTTCTCCCCAATGATCAAGTTTCAACATGAGTTGTTGGAACTCGTCATAGTAGGCCATAACACTTTTGCTCCCTTGCCTCAAATTACACTACTTGGAAAGGAGCTTATGTCTAGAGCTCTCGGTTAGGTATCTTTGTATCATGAGATACCTCAATCTAAACTAACGTGGTGGCTGCCCATCAACCAATTCATTGTGAAACTGCTTGACATATTCCCAACAAGTTTTAGCATAACCTTCAAAATGAGCCACGACATAGCAACTTTTCTTTTCCTCAAAAAGATCATTAACTTTGATGATTTTGTCAAAAGATGATTCCAAAGCAAGGTAGGCCTCGGGGTCACTCTCTTCTTTGAAGATTGGTAAACTTAATTTGATGGTATTGATGTCTACATCCCTCTCAGGGTGCCAGTTCACTTTTTGGTTCCATGGACCAACTCTTACCCCATGCCCTCGGTATCCCCTTTGATTCATACATCATTCCCTCATCTCCTCCTCCCTCATATAGGTATCATCATACACTCCATAACCTTTATTTTCATCTTTACCGTATACCTCAAAGTGGGTTGGATTGGGTTAAGTGGAACCTGGTTTGGAGGAATTGGATTTAGTGCTGGTGGTGGTCTTTGGTTTGGTGGAGCTTGGAAGGGAGGATTCGGATTTAGTGGAGGTGACTTAAGGAGATTGTGAATGAAATGGCCTATTGAAGTCTCGACTTTGGGGGTAGGGAGTAGCTTGGATTGCAGCATTTAGTGGTGGTCTTGATGGATTGAGCATTGGATGTCAGGTTTCGGGGAAATAGTAGTGGAAGTATTTTGGTCATGTCCACTTGAAGAAACATGGTAGTGTCGAGGAGTAGTATGGCGGGAGTTACCTTGAATCTCCATATGTTCCAACCTCCTACTCATGGTTGTCACTTCCCCTTTCAATGATGTTACATCCCCCTTCACTGAAGATACATCCATTTCTAACTTCCTAAGACTCACTTGCATTTTTTCCGAAGTTGGGTTTAGGCCCTCAATAGAAGCCATGAGTACATTGGTATCATTGTTGCCCATGGTTTGGGAGGTTGTTCCCTCCATTACAATGTACTTAAGGAAACACCTACGAAACAACAAAAAGTTAGCTCAAAAATAACTTTGCCACCTTCTTACACTTCGATTACCTAACCCGTGAGTATTCAAGGGATGAATCTGCTCTTTTCCAGAGTATACTCTTGGTTGAAGACTCAAATAATTCTTGTCGTACTTGAACCAAGAGTTTCAGCAAATTTAAAAGATAAAAGTACTCAACAAAACGTAGGCACAAACAACGGATTCAAGGACTAATTGATAACAAAGTAAGAGTTAACTAGTTTGTTAATTAGTTCTAGGATCAATTAACACAACCGAGGATCAATAATTAGAAACCAAGAACAAAATTTGAGCTTAAAGTTGATGTGTGAACAGTACAATGATGATGTGGCATTCCTCAATTGGTTTTGATTGTAAACAAATTTTATTCACCAATTTGGAGTTTTTGTCAATTCACAATTTGGAATGGATGAGATTGGTATTGAAGGGGAGGCATAAGTCTTAGAGCCTTTTTCAAATTCAAACTCAAAAGGTGAGACTTGACTCGTACTACTTCCTCAGAACAATGCCCATACGGCTTCACTAGAACAAGAAGGACAACAACAAGATTACACCAAAATAGATAGATAGTTTGACATTCAATATATAATCATCTAAGAATCCTAACATGTATCAAATGATAGGACCCTAAGATCAATCGATATCTACCAAACTCTTTCTTGGACTAAGCGGAACTAATGATCCTCAAGACTCAAGTTTCTAGCCAAAAAACAACACGAGTGAACAACACTAGTTGTAGTTTCGGGAAGCTCATAAGAATAGAGAGAGAGTGAAGTCTTAAAATATTACAAGTCTTGAATCAATGATAATAGTGAACTAAAGATAAAAATAACCATAATATGTTCTATTTATATTACATCACAAAATAAGTGGAAAATGACCATCTTGTCCTTGTTCTTTGGAGTTTAAGTTTATTATACTTCAAAGTACCTCTTCACACTTCAAAATATGTAATCCCTTATATGGATTTATAACACACTCACACACAAAAATATTCATGAACATGCCTTGGATTTTTTGTCACTTTTGAGTTTGACTACATGTGAATGGTCTTGATCTTGGTGTACCCATATCAACAAAGGATTAAGAGGTCAATCCTTTGAGTTTGTATTAAACTTTTCTTGGATATAGTGGTGTTTAGAAATCCTGGAGGCAGGTCATGATTTTATCCTTTGAGCAAGGAGTTTTCACATAAAAATCTTTATTTCTGCTATTTACTTTATACCTGCACTTTTTATTAAGGTTTTCCCAGTTCTTGGTGTTTGAGTCTGTTTGGGAAAAGGTCCTAAATTGAGGAGCGACCCACTGTAGTTCTTCATTTGGTATTAGAGTAAGGTCTTCCTATTAAGTCTAACACCTTGGAAGGATCTTGAGAATGGTTGCTCCTCCCAATTAACCACTAGACCACCTTGATTCAATGATGAGTATTATGGGTGGTGGAAGACAAAAATGCATGATTTAATCATGGTTGAAGACTCAGAGTATTGAATATGGCCTTTTTGTTCCTACAAGATCAGTGAAGGTTGGTGATGTGACATCGTAAGTTCCCAAAACTAAGAAGGAATATGATGATACAGATAAAAAGAAGATAAAAAGAAGATTGAGAAGAATTAAAAGAATAAGAACTTCTTGGTCTATGGAATTGGTCCTAATTAATTTAATAGGATCCCAGTTTGTGATCAGATCTGGGATTGTCTTCAGATAGCCTATACGGGGACTAGTTAGGTTAAGGAGTCCAAGGTAGATATGCTGACTAACCAATATGAGACTTTCACGATTAAAAAGGGAGAGAAACACACCAGGTTCACAATCATAATAAATGAGCTTCACTGCTTGGGAGAGGTTATCAGAACCACCAAATAGGTCGACAAAATTTTGAGCATCCTTCATAAGCAATGGGAGAACAAAGTTAACTCCATCACTAAAGCTAGGAATCTTAAGACAATGACCATGCACGAGCTTATGGGCAATCTCAAAACTTATGAGATGTTGAAGAAGCTTTCAAAGTCAAAGAGTTAACCCGAGGTGGAGAAGAATCTTATTCTGAAGGCAACTAATGAAACCCCCAATAATGAAGATGTAGAAACTACTTATATTGAAAAGAGGGTAATGAAGGCATTGAAGAAGTCAGGAGCTATCCCCAGAAAAGGTGATTCTAGAAGATATATCACTAATCAAAAAGGAAATGATACATGCCACAAATGTGGGAAGGCTGATCATTACATTGAGGACTACCCCTTGCACAAAGTAGAATACAAAGAGTATGTCAAACAAAATAGTGAGAAGGAAAAATGCAGGAAATAGGTTCTAGGAAAGTACAGCAGAAAGGCTAAAGCTTATAGGGTTGCAATGTAAGTCATAGCTACTCTGGATGATTCACTCTATGATAATGATGAGTCTGACCAACATGAAGATGTCTGTATGATGAATGTAGAAGATGATGTTCAAGTTTATGACTCTTTCTTTGCCATGATGGTAAACTCACATGAGGATGAAGATGGAAAGGTAACCCTCTTGGACATCAAATAAAATCTCTAAAAATATTCCCCTAAATAATTGAGGTCACTTGCTATTATAATAATTGATACTGATAATGATTTCACTATAGATAAAAAGTGTTTAAAGCTAAGCCTTAAAAAATGTGAAGTTGAAATGGTTGAGCTAAGTGTGCTAGTTACTAAACTACAAGCAACTAGCCAATCTCTATCTATTGAAAATGAGCCCTTAATCAAATATTGAATGAAATTTCAAGAGTTAAGTCAAATGGTCATACAAGGGAGTCATGTTCTGCTAGAGATGTTGTCCTAAAAGGGATGAACGGTTTGTCTTTTGAAAAAGAAAAAGTTTAAACCTACCTGGCTGGGCAAAGAAGAACCTAATCTTTTATCTATCATCATACTGGGAGCTCAAGCTGAAATGGGTTCCCAAAACTGACAACTGATTAACATTGCAAGGCAAAGCTAAAGGAAGAAGCCACCACTAGATTATGGATAGTGGTTGTTCAAAGCACATAACTGAAAAAATTGAATACTTTCTCTTGCTTAAGTCCCTTGAAGGAGACAATGCCTCATTTGGTGATGGGAAGGGATATACAGTTGTAATTGGGAAGTTTTGAGAAGGGATATTCTCTTGCTCCAGCCTAAAATTTTGAGCTAATCCTTTGCATCAACTGCTGATGATACTTATTTTGATTCCTTTTATAAAAAATTGGGCACCCTAGATAAGTGAAAGGAAAATCCCTCCTCAAAATACTTGTTGCTATATGTCGTAACCACATCTCCTCCAGTCACACTATGATGCATATAGATAGCACTTTTATCCTTGTTCGTCTTTTGACCAGAATCTTTTTCATATTTCTCTATTGTGTTGGCTACTAACTGCACTGTTCTGATATCAGCCTTTCACAAAATTATCATATCATCAACAAGAGCCAGGTGATTAATCTTTTGACTTCCTCTACGAATACCAAATCTCTTAAATTTCTTCTTCTCCATTAATGCACTCAAAGCCCTAGACATCACTTCTGCACACAGAATAAAAAGAGTAGGGGACAAAGGATCACCTTGCTTTAGACCCCTAATTGAATTGAAGATACCTTTTGGCTCTCCATTCAGCAAAATGGACTAGCAAGAACTACAATTACATGCCAGGAAATATTAATTTATAACCTAGAAGAAGTGTACATAATTATACTGCTTGCCCTAAGGTTCTTCCATACTTTTCATGGACATAGTATTCTAACTCATAAAAAATTTCCCATTATAATCTTCCTAACAATTCTGGGGCAGTCATGGATTACTAGGCGAAGAGAGTGATGGAGTAACTTACCTCGATGATAAAACTGTCCTAGCCTTAGAAAAATCACCCTCTAAAGCTCTGGAATGAAGTTTTTGGATTTAAGAGTTGAATCTTAAAATATAGCACTTAAACATGCATCCTACCTTGCTTGCTGCCACACGACCCATTTCTCACTACAATGGCTTTACTATAGGGAGATTAATCTCGTTGTGGTGATCCGCCACCCCTGAAATGAGAGTGAATCTTGGAACCAGAAATTACCCAGCCCACTACGGTAGGACTCCAACTACTATGTTAGGCTCACTACAGCGGGAATTCCATCGCTGCAGCAGTCCTTAACTAGTATCTCAAGGAGATTTGCATTCCAGCTTCATTTTCACAACACAGAATCATTAACTTTATATATAACAAAGCAACCCAAAGCGGCAATTCTTAAAATCACATGCTTTGACTTTATTTTTAGTCTCAGAATTTCTCTGCTAAGATCTAGATTACTAGGTCACCCCCTAATGGAACACAACATCCCAAAGCACAATACCGTTAAGAAAAATCCACAAAGAATAGGCACAACATGAATTTTTCATTTTAAATCACCCTATCTTGAGATTTTATTAACTTAACTCATTAGGAGGACTCCAACAGAGTACTTAGGCCCTAATTACCCTACAAAAACTAGAAGATAATTACATCATTTAAACAACCACTCATCCTAGAACGAACAAGGAAGGAAACAAGGAAAGATTTACCTAACTCAGCGAAAATATAAGGAAATTTGTTATGCACGTCTTGTTTGGTCTCCAAAAGGGCCTCCTCAAGAGGATGATTCTTCCACTAGATCTTTACAGATGCAATCTCTCTTAACCTCAATTCATATACCTCTCTATCTAAGATAGCCACATGGTCCTCTTCATATGACAGATTCTCATCAAACAGGACCGAATCCCAGTGAATAATAGTTTCCGTCACTATAAAATTTCTTTACCATAGATACATGAAATATCAAGTGAGCTCCCTACAAATCTGGAGGCGAACCTATTCAATCTACTTATATGTTATACATGTGACTCCACTATATTCCAATCCCGATACAATTAGGGAAAAACTCATGTAAAATTTTCATTATATATCTCACTTTAGTGTGATGTTCTACAAAAATAATATTGTTAGAACCAAATTACATAAAAGAGTATTTATTTTAAAATAGTCAATAAAAGACTCAATATATGTGAGATCTCACATTCTATCTTACATTTAAATATCTAAATAACTTAGTGATTGCATTTATTCTTTTAAATTTAATATTAATATCGTTAATAGATGATCTATCACTTCACCATTAGTAAAGTCAAAAGGTGAAAATGATTTTTCAATATACTTGTATGTAGATCGAACGCATGCATCTTAATGTACGACATACAATAATTATTACAGATCTAAAATGAAAATTGGACTCAATTAATCATAGATATTAATAGTAATGAGATTGTTCTCCATTAGTATGTTAGTTAAGTTATAGTTTAGATTCTCTCAAATGAGTTTCCATAATTTTATTCGTGCAAGAATTTCTTATCAAATAAATTTCATGTATAAAAGAAAATAATAAAACAAAAAATATATGTTTAAGATTTATTTTTATTCTAAACAGCTTGTAAACTTGCTTTGTTGCGGAAAGCTCAGGCGACGACCTATTATAGTAGAACTAGGGGTCTCACCCATTAAACTAGATTTTTTGATTTTAACCCTAGTGTGCTCGATTCCACAACCAATATCAGATTCATATATTTAAGGAAGTTCCAATTTCATGCTCTTCTAATTTCTTTAAGATAGAAGAGTTCAAAAACCCTTTTGTTAACAGAGAACCTAGATCCTCTCTGACGGAGAACTCCTGGTAATCAGAGCGACCACCATGGAATCATAAGTGTGGACTTGCGGACCCTCCTTGACAAAGTAATTAAAAATAAGGTCGTGCCATGACTATAACTAACGCGCTATGTGGGAGGCAACTCACAATTGCCACGTGGATGGATTATATCCGTTCTATCATATTTTTGTAGTTTCCACTTAAATAAATCATGCA
>JAPEIP010000010.1:11336368-11354166 GCA_026120095.1 Capsicum chinense | reverse complement strand
TTTCTATGGTCAAGACTCTTTAACGGGTGACCATGGATAGGAAGTCAAGCCTATGGCAGTATTTATAGTCAAGCCTTAATATAACGGGTGATTTTTGGTCCTACATGGTTATGCAGTTCTGGAGTCTACCTCTTTAATGGGGAAGTCATCATCCCTGAACTTGCTCGGTACTAGTTCTTACTCCCAACTAAAAGACACTGAACTGATTGTTAACTGAACTTAGACTGAGCTGAATCTGTTACTGATTATCTTACTAAATTTATATAAATTAGTTTACTCGATTCTGTTGTCTGATGAAATACTTCTAAATTCTATTTTCTTTCTGAATGCGACTGAGTTCTGTAACTTATGGAGCTTTACTAAAATTTGAACTAAATACAGAATACTACTGAGGTCTAAATGGAGTACTAAGCTGGATTAAACTTAAAACTAGGCTAGATTAGACTGAATACTGAGATTTATGAAGTTTTCTTAACTTCTATTACTGATTATCTTACTTGACTTATCTGACTGAGTTTACTTTATTTCATTGTCTGATGAAATACTTATAAATTCTACTTTCTATCAGAATACAATTAAGTTCTATAACTTGTGGAGATTTACTGAAATTTGAACTGAATACAGAATACTACTGATGTCTGAACTGTGTAATGAGTTGGATTAGAATGAAATCTGAGATGGATTAGACTTAATCCTGAGATTTACTGAGCTTTCTTAACTTCTATCACTAACTAAAATCTACTGATCATAGAATGACTGAGATTATCATGAGACTTACTCGGCACTAGACAAGAAGCTAAGTTTTTGGGTATAAATACCCCCAGGACTCGATAGCAAAAATAAATAAGACATGACAACTCTTGCATAACAACATGGAAATAGACCATCATTTGCAACATGATCAAGGATGTATGACTTCAAGCACTTGGGAATCTTAAACATGTAATTGTATATGGAGGCATGCTATTGTCTCATAACTTATTCGACAAGGAACCCACATGAATAAGGAGTACATGCAACGTATCATACTTCACTCATCTTGGCATTACAAAAAACACTTGACATGCATTACTTGTCACAAAATTAGGGATGTTATACTTAACATTCAACAGTGGTACTATATTCTTCATATAAGCTATTTATTAATCATGTAGGAGGCACACTTTGTTCATACAACATTCTAGACCCCAAATTAACATGATTACATAGTTCAATATGCTTCTTGAAAGTCTTTTAGCATGGACATCACATAATCACACATACTAAGGTCAATGTTTTAATATTTATAATCAAATCTTGAATCGAAACAAATCAACAACATGAACTTCAACTTATATTCACATAAATCATGGGAACTCATAATAATAAAATCTTTGAAACTTTTATGAGAATTGTTGAACTTCTTGGGTTGAAGGAACCAAAGAATAAACATCAAACATACCTTAATATATTATCCTTGAACTTTTAACAGAGAAATCTTGCTGACTTGGGTCTTGAATTATGAACCCTAATATTCATTCTTGAAGAAAATTTAGAGAAAACTACTATTTTTAGGTGAAATAAAGAGAAATCTCATGTTAAAGAGTATGTAAAAAGGTTGGAAAATAGCTATTTTACCATTGGAAACACGGAAGGTGAAGGCTGAAATGTTCACCCAAGGCTACAGCCTGGGCGACGCCCTACTATTCCCAGGGGAGAACCTGGGTGACACCTTGCTCTTCCCATGGAGAAACGTAGGTGGCGCCTTGCTACAGAGGGAGGGGGTTAAGGCTGTAACCTGGGAGGCACCCCTTTGTAGCCTTTAGCTACTATATTTCCAACCCAAACACGACCCTTGGCTAGTCCAAAAATTCAAAAAATCACCAGGGATGTACTCTTGACTTTCCCCATCACAACGCAATAATAAAATTAAAAAATAGAGGTCGGGAAGGTCACAAAATAATTCATCAAATTTTCAAAGGCTTATGGAATGGAAAATTTTATACACTTAGCCAAATTTTCTAAGTGTTAAGCCTTTCTTGGCACTCTTTAGAAGCTCTATTGACTCAAAAATCTTATGGGTTGTTACATTATCTCCCCTTTTGGAACACTCATCCTTGGATATGGCTGACTAAACTAAGATTTCTGATCGACTCAACTATCTTAAGGGATGAGAACATCTGACACATATATATATGATGAAAAATACTTATGTACTGAACATGATACTGAGTATGTATAGGTGATGCTTAGGATTTCCCACTGAAATTATCAATAAGCTGAATTCTCTTAATGAATATGCATATCTGATACATGGTTTCGTGACTGAGTTGTTCTCATGAATAAATGACTGAATACACTGAAAATCTAAACTTTTCTACTTAACATGCATATCTAATGCATGGATATCTTACTGAATTGACTCTTGGAAGCATGACTGACTATTCAATGATAACTAATGCAAATCTTGTAATGAGCGTCTGAGCATGAAACAAAATGGGTTTAAGGACTTGAAAACTTTAGAGAGTTATAGGATATCTCCCCATGGGACACTAAGTCCCTCTAGGAATGCTTACTTCACTGATGTACTATGGCGATGCATAGGGCATCTTCGAACTGGATTATAACTAAACCTCAGGAGGATGAAACTAACACAAGATGGATGAACTGAGTTATGCTTGCAACTAATAGGATACTGTATCTGGGAATAGTTAAATTTGTGAGATTCCTTATAACATGGTTAGATGAAAAGGTTAGAAAATAAACTATATGAATCTGACTGCCTGACTGCTAAACTAACTTGCTGGCTTTGCTTTTTACTTCATGCTGAAACATAAGCTTAAATGGGAGCAAGGGATCTCAAAAAATATATTTGAAATATGAATGACTCATAATGTACCCGAATCAATATCAGGGAAACTTCCCTGATCATGGTGGGTTTGAAGCGCATAGAGTCTATTCTGACGCTGACCACTATTGGCACTGGAATTGGCACCCTGCTGATGTAATTATCTATCTCTCTGAGCTAGAACTCTATATTTTATCAATCTGTGGCCTGTCTTACCATATCCAAAACATACCTGACTGTTAGCTCTGCACATACCTAGTTGATTCTCCCTATACTCTCCATAAAGTAGATAGGTACACTTACTTCTCACACTACCCAGGGCTTTGGAGTTTGGTACTTTATCATAACTAACATCCCCAAACTTTTGTGTTGGTACACTATCTGAGGATTGAGCTAGAATTGAAAACTTCTAACTATGCTGAGAAAGGTTATCACCCTGTAACCCTGCCTAAGAGAAATTATAACCACCTATTTTGAATCCCTTATTAGAACTCTTTCTCTCATTATATTTATCTACCTCTATTTATTGAGAATTCATCATTAACCTAGCAAGATCCATGTCCATATTGAGCATACCAATTCTAGACTCTTTTAACGCCAACTCGGATACACTAGTCACAAACATACTCGTACTCGCTCTAGGGTCAGCTATCAAGTGAGGAGCATACTTAGCTAACTAGTTTAACTTAAGAAAATACTCCTTTATTATCATAGATCCTTGCCTCAGGTTCATCAAATCTTCAACCTTAGCTTCCCTCATCTCTAGGAGAAAAAACACATCTAGGAAGGCATGCTAAAATACTTGTCAAGTCAAGGGAGCTGCATCCTCTCCCCTACTCTTCTTCCGCGCTACAACTCATTCATGAGTGACATCCTTCAACCTATAGGATGCTAATCGTACACTGTCCTCCTCAGACACATACATAACCTGGGCGATCTTCTTTACCTCCTTAAGATAAAGTTGTGGGTCGTCACCTGCTACCAACCCAAAGAATTCTAGAGGGTTTGTTCTTATGAAATCTCTGATTATGGCTGCAGTTGGACCCCCATCTTGCTGAGGTGGGCCTGCAGCATGACGGTTAACCTAAACATTAGTCGCCACATCTTGGGCTAGTTCTTGAAAAGCTACCTAGAACTCTATATATGACATATTCTTATTCGGAGGATCTACGGGTTGAGATGGCTGGTTATCATCCCTATGGGAATTAGCTTTGTAAGGAAGCACACTCTGTAAATGGAAGAAAGAGATGGATTAGATAGTGAATTAACTTATGTTCATGCTCACTCGAACGACATGAATACTAAAAGAAGGGAAAATGTTCCTAAAAACATCTTATGGCCTCCTATACATAAATGTGGCGCACAATACACCTACACATAAGACTCTACCAGATATGGCTTTCACGATACCTAGGACACTATTAAACCTTAGGCTTTGATAATAACTTTGTAGCACCCTAATTTTCAATAACCGAAATGCCACACGGTGCTCATGATCCTGAAGGACCACATGCTAACCCTCTACTGATATCTATACCTTAACACTGCATAATATAATATAACAAATGTGGACAACTGCCGGACACTTGCCATAAGGGTCAAAACATCTAAAATATCAAAAATTGAAATCATAAAACGGATACATCTGTTGAAAAAACCTCTAAACTGTCTGAATTATAGAGTTGATGTGACTTGTCCCCAACTAACTCCATCTACTAAAAGTAAACTGAGTCTAATGCAATAATAAGATAAGTATGATCCTCGAATAATGGCGAATCACTGCCTTGTTTACCTATACTTAATGAATCTAGACTGCTAAGGATGCTCTGGATATTGCACTTTGGAACCTATGGTCTAAGACATCATACCATAAGAAAGTATGCGTCAGTAGTTTGAATGTACTGGTATGCTATATGAGGTAAGGCTGAATGCAAGGGCTTATGTATGAACAATACTGACTGAACAATCTAAATATATTGAATGAGGATACATCCACGATAGCATAAATCGTAGATAAAATCATGGGAACACAGAATACTAACTTCTAAACACTTTAACTTCTTTCAACTGAGCTCATTATCACTGACATCTGAATTCACTAGCACTGGGAGATTAAATATTTGAGTCTTACTAATAACTAAGTTTTGAACTTATTACTATTGATTGACTAAATCTGAGATCAAACCCCCAAATGGATGATCTCTGAAACTACTAATAATGATAAAGAATGATTATTTCTGAGATCAAACCTATCTAACAGATGATCTCTGAATCTTTTAATAATAAAAATATTGTGCAGGGTTTGAGATTAGGCCTATATATCGGGTGATCTCTGGATCTTCTTATATTGATAGGATAATAATAATTGACTGAGTTTGAGATCAAGCCTATGTAATGGGTGATCTCTAAATCTGGGGAACTGTCTAAGTTCCTTACTGAGTTGTGTGACCGTATCTGTCGATCATAAATTAGAAGAACTATTTTAGATCTTAACTGAGACTGAATTTGAAGATAAAAATATAACTGTAGGAGTTCTCACTAAACCGACATGCCCCGAATCTGATCTATTAGGGTCCAACTTATAACCCAGCTAGCATGGGTAAAGACCTCTGATATGGTCAAGCCTCTCTAATAGGTAACCCTGGACAAGAAGTTAAGCCTATGGAAGTATGGTAGTCAATCCTTAATCTAATGAGTGACTCCTGGTCCAACACTGGCTACGGAGTTCTGGAGTTTAGGGATTGAGCGTAATGACTTTGCCTTTCTAATGGGGATGCCCTCATCCCTGAATTTGCTTAGTTTTAATTATTACTCCCAACTAAAAGACACTAAACTCATTGTTAATTGAACTTAGACTGAGCAAAATCTGTTACTGATTATCTTACTTGACTTATCTGACTGAGTTTACTTTATTTCATTGTCTAATAAAATAGTTATAAATTCTACTTTCTATCTAAATATGACTGAGTTCTGTAAATTATGGAGGGTTATTGAAATTTGAACTGAATACAAAATACTACTACGGTCTGAACTAAGTAATAAGTTGGATTAGACTGATATTTGAGCTGGATTAGACTGAATGCTGAGATTTACTGAGTTTTCTTAACTTATGTCACTAACTAAAATCTATTGATCATAGCATGACTGAGATTATCATGAGACTTACTCAGCATTAGACAAGCAGCTATGTTTTTGGGTGTAAATACCCTCAGGGCAAAATAAAATAAGACATGACAACTTGTGTGTAAAAACATGACAATTGATTATCATTCGCAACATGATCAAGAATGTATGACTTCAAGCACTTGGGAATCTTAAACATGTAATTGTATATGGAGGCATGCTATTTTCTCATAACTTATTCAACAAGGAACCATATGAATAGGTAGTACATTCAACGTATCATACATTACTCATCTTACCATTACAACAAACACTTGACATGCATTACATGTCACCAAATTGGGGATTTTATACTTAACATTCTACAACGGCACTATTTGCTTCATATAAGCAATTTATCAGTAATGTAGGAGGCACACTTTGATCAAAGAATATTCTAGACCCTAAATTAACATGATTACATAATTCAACATGCTTCTTGAAGGACTTTTATCACGTACATCACATAATCACACATACTAAGGTCAAAGGTTGAATATTTATAATCAAATCTTGAATAAAAACAAATCAACAACATGAACTTCAACTTATATTCACATAAATCTTGGGAACTCATAATAATAAAATCTTCAAAACATTAAAGAGGATTCTTGAACTTCTTGGGTGTAAGGAACCCAAGAATCAACATCAAACATTCCTTAGTATATGATCTTTGAACTTTTAATAGAGGAATCTTGATGACTTGTGTCTTGAATTATGAACCCTAATAGTTGTTCTTGAAGGAAATTTAGAGAAAACTGGTATTTTTGCGTGAGCATATAAATTGTTTGGAAAATGACTATTTTACCCTTGGAAACACGGAAGGTGAAAGCTGAATTGTTGGCCCAAGGCTACAGCCTGGGCGGCGCATTACTACAGAGGGAGGGGGCCAAAATTCTATGCTGGACGGCGCCCCTTTGTAGCCTATAACAACTAATTTTCTAACCTAAACACGACCTTCGGCTCATTGAAAAATTCCAAAACTCACTCTGGATGTACTCTTGACTTTCCCCATTACAACGTAATAAGAAAATAAAGAAACGGAGGTTGGTAAGGTCACAAAATAATTTTTCAAAGTTTTGAAGGCTTATGGAATGGAGAAGTTTCAACACTTAGCAAGATTTTCTAATTTTTAAGCCTTTCTTGGCACGCTTTAGAAGGTTTGTTGACGTAGAAATTTTATGGGGTGTTACATAATCTCCCTCTTGGGAACATTTGTCCTCGAATATTGCTGACTATGCCAAGATTTCTAACCGACTAAACTGGCTTAAGGGATGAGAACATCTGAAACATATCTATATGAGGAAAACTACTGATGTACTAAACATGATACTGAGTATGTATAGGTGATCCATAGGATTTCCCGCTTAAACTATCGATAAGCTGAATTCTCATAATGAACATACATATCAGATACATGGGTTCGTGACTAAGTTGTTCTTATGAATGAATGACTGAATACACTGAAAAGCTAAAGTTTGCTACTTAACATGCATATCTAATGCATGGATAACTTATTGAATTGTCTCTTGGAAACATGACTGACAATGCAAAGATAACTGATGCAAAGCTTGTAATGAGAGTCTTAGCGTGAAACTAAATGGGTATAAGGACTTGAAAACTTTAGGGAGTTATAGGATATCTCTCCCTGGGACACTATGTTCCTCTAGGAATGCTTACTTTGCTGATGTACTATAGTGATGCACAGGGCATCTATGAACTGGATTATAACTGAACCTCGGGAGTCTGAATGTAATACAAGATGCATGAACTGAGTTATGCTTGCAAATGATATGATACTATGTTTTGGTATATTTACATTCTTGAGATTCCTTTTAAAATGCTTAGATAAAAAGGTGAGAAAACAAACTATATAAATCTGACTGCCTCACTGCTATACTGACTTACTGGCTTTGCTATCTACTTCATTCTAAAACATAAGCTCAAATGGGATGAAAGGATCTAACAAAGCATATTGTAAAGATGAAGGACACATAATGTACCTGAATCTATCTCAGGGAAACATCCCTAATCCTGGTGGGTTTGAAGCGCAAAGAGTCTATTCTAACGCTGACTACTATTGGCATCAAAAGTGGTAGCCTGCTGATGCAATTCTTTACCTCTCTGAGCTAGCACTCTATATTTTTCTAATCTGTGGCCTCTCTTACCACATCTAAAATATACCTGAATATTGGCTCTGCACATTTCTAGGTGATTCTCCCCATACTCTTCATAAAATGGATAGGTACGCTCACTTCTCATACTACCCTGGGATTTGATGTCTGGAACTCCATCATGATTGACATCTCCAAACTTTGGTCTGGGTACACTAGCTGAGAATGGAGTTGGAACTAAAAACTTTTGACTATGCTGAGAATGGTTATCACCTTATGACCTGGCCTGAGAGAAATTATAACCACCTTTTTTGAAACTCTTATTAGAACTCTCTCTCTCCTTATATTTATCTGCCTCTATTTGCTGAGCATGCATTATTAACCTAGAAAGATCTATGTCTCTATTGAATATAACGATTCTACACTCTTTTAACACAAACTCAGATACACCAGTCACAAACTTACTTATACTCGCTTTAGGGTCAGCTATCAAGTCAGGAGCATACTTAGCTAACTTGTTTAACTTATGACAATACTCCTCTACTATCATAGAGCCTTGCCTCAGGTTCATGAAATCTTTAACCTTAGCTTCCCTCACCTCTAGGGGGATAAACATATCTAGGAAGGCATCCTGAAATACTTGTAAAGTCATGGGAGTTGTATCCTCCACTCTATTTTTCTTCCACGCTACAACTCAGTCATGAGCGATATCCTTCAACATATAGGATGCTAATTCTACACTCTCCTCCTTAGACACATGCATAATCTGGGTGATATTTTCTAATTCGTTAAGGTAAAGCTATGGGTCATCACCTGCTACTGACCCAATGAATTCTAGAAGGTTCATTCTCATGTAATCTCTGATTCTGGCTATGGATGAACCCCCATCTTACTGAGGTGGGGCTATATACTGATGGTTAACCTGAAAACTAGTCGTCACATCTTTGGCTAGTGCTTGAAAAGCTACCTGGAACTCTACATGTGACATATTCTCATTCGAGGATCTACGGGCTGAGGTAGATGGTTACTATCCCTACGGGTATTAGCTTATTAGGAGGCATACTCTATAAATGAAAGAAAGAGATGGATTAGACTAAGGAATAACTGGATTTCATTCTTACTTGCATGACATGAATACTGAAAGAAGGGAAATTATTCCTAAAAACATCTTATAGACTCCTGTACATAAATGGGGCGCGCAACACACCCACGCACAAGACTCTACTAGATGCCGCTTTTGAGATTAATAGGACACTACTGAACCTTAGGCTCTAATAATAAGTTTGTAACACCCCAATTTTCAATAATAGAAATGCCACAATGTGCTCATGATCCCCAAGGACCACAGGCTAACCCTCTATTGATATCTGTACCTGAGCACTGGATAATATAATATAAGAAATGTGAAAAATTGGCGAAAACTTGCCATAAGGTTCAAAATATATTAAATATCGAATATTGAAGTCATAATACTTATGCATCTATTTAAAAAACCACTAAACTATATTAATTATGGAGTTGATGGGACATGTCCCCAACTAATTGCATCTACTAAAAATAAACCGAGTCTAATGCAATAATGAGATAAGGATCATCCTCGAATAATGAGAACTGACTGCTATGTCTACCTCTGCTTACTGAATCTAGACTGCTAACGATGGTCTAGATCTTCTGCTTTGTAACCTATGGTATAAGACACCATAGCACAAGAAAGTATGCGTCAGTACTTAGAATATACTGGTATGCTAGATGAGGTAAGGCTGAATACAAGGTCTTATGCATGCACAATACTAACTGAACAATCTGAATATGCTGAATGAAGATAAATCCATGATTGCATAAATCATTAATAAAATCATGGAGACACTCAATACTATCTTTTGAACATTATAACTTCTTAAAATTGATCTTATTATTACTGGCATCTGAATTTACTAGCACTGGGAGACTGAATATCTGAGTCTTACTAATAACTGAGTTCTAAACTTATTACTATTGACTGACTAAATGTGAGATCAAACCCCCCTAATGGATGAACTCTGAAACTACTAATAATGATTAGGAATTATTGTATCTGAGATTAGACCTATCTAACAGAAGATCTATAAATCTTTTAATAATACAAATATTGTGCTGAGGTTTACATCAGGACTATCTATTGGGTGATCTCTGGATATTCTGACATTGATAAGGATAACAATAATTGATTGAGTTTGAGATCAAGCCCATCTAGTGGGAAATCTCTCAATATGGGGAACTGTCGAAGTTCCTTACTAAGCTGTTTGACCGTATCTAATGATCGTTAATCTGAAGACTTATTTGATATCTTAACTAAGACTGAATCTGAAGATGAAACTTTAACTATGGGAGTTCTTACTTAGCCGACATTCCACAAATCTAATCTAGTGGGATCCAACCTATAATCCCAGATAGAAGGGTATCAATACCGTGCCACGGGTAAAGACATCTGTTATGGTCAGGCCTCTCTAATGGATGACCCTGGAAAGGAAGTCAAGAGTAAGGTAGTATGATAGTCTAGCCTTAATCTAACTGGTGACTCCTGGTCATACACTGGCTATGCAGATCTTGAGTCGTGGGATTGCGTCTAACGATTCTTCCTCTCTAATAGGGAAGCCGTCATTCCTGTACTCGCTCGGTGCTAGTTCCTACTCCCAACTTAAAGACACTGAACTGGTTGTTAACTGAACTTAGACTGAGCTGAATCTTTTACTAATTATCTTACTTGACTGAGTTTACTTTATTCTGTTGTCTAGCGAAATACTTCTAAATTCTACCTCTATCTGAATATTACTGAGTTTTGTAACTTACAAAGCTTTAATGAAATCTAAACTGAATACAGAATACTACTGAGGCCTGAACTGAGTACTCAGATGGATTAGACTGAATACTAAGTTGGATTAGACTGAATACGGAGATTTTCTGAGTTTTCTTAACTTCTGTCACTAATTGAAATCTATTGATCATAGCACGACTGAGATTATCTTAAAACTGACTCGACTCTAAACAAGCAACTAATTTTTTGGGTATAAATACCCTAGGACTCGATAGCATAAATAAATAATACATGACAACTCCTGTGCAATAACATGACAATAAACTATCATTCGCAACATGATCAAGGAAGTACCACTTCAAGCACTTGGCAATCATAAACATGTAATTGTGTATGGAGGCATGCTATTGTCTCATAACTTATTAAACACGGAACCCACATAAATAGGGAGTACACAGAACGTATCATACTTCACTCATCTTGGCATTACAACAAACACTTGACATGCATTACTTCTCACAAAATTTGGGATTTTATACTTAACAAGCTACAATGGTACTATTTTTTTTTTCATATAAGCAATTTATCAAACATGTAGGAGGCACACTTTGATCATACAACATTCAAGACCCCAAATTAACATGATTACATAATTCAACATGCTTGTTGAAGAGCTTTTATCATGATCATCACATAATCACACATACTAAGGTCAAAACTTGAATCTTTATAATCAAATCATGAATCAAAACATATCGACACAATGAACTTTAACTTATATTCACATAAATCATGGGAAATCGTAAAAATAAAATCTTTGAAACTTTAAAGAGGATTCTTGAACTTCTTGGGTGGAAGGAACCAAGAATCCACATCAAAAATACCTTAGTATATGAACCTTGAACTTTTAACTGAGGAATACTGATGACTTGAATCTTAAATTATGAACCCTCATATTTGTTCTTGAAGGAAATTGAGAGAAAACTAGTATTTCTGGGTGAAATAATGAGAAATTTCGTGTTAAAGAGTATATAAAGGGTTTGGAAATTACTATTTTTCCCATGGAAACACGAAAGCTGAAGGCTAAAATATTTGCCCAAGGCTACAGACTGGGCAGTGCCCTACTATTCCCAGGGGACAACCTGAGCTTCACCTTGCTCTTCCCATGGAGGAACTTGGGCGGCCCCTTGCTACAGAGGGAGGGGGTTAAGGATCTAAGCTGCGCGGCAACCCTCCGTAGAGTTTAGCTACTATTTTTCCAACAAAAACACGACCATAGGCTCATCTAAAAATTTGGAATCTCACCCGGGATGTACTCTTGACTTGCCTCATAGCAACCCAATAATGAAATCAAGAAACGGAGGTCGGAAGGGTCACAAAATAAATCGTCAAATTTTTGAAGGCTTATGGAATGGAAAAGTTTCAACACTTATCCAAATTCTCTAAGTGTTAAGACTTTCTTGGCACACTTTAGAAGCTCTATTGACTTAAAAATTTTATGGGGTGTTACATTATCTCCCCCTTGGGAAAATTCATCCTCGGATGTGGCTGACTAAGTTGAGATTTTTAATTGACTGAACTGGATTAAGGGATGAGGACAAATTAAACCCATCTATACGATGTAAACTACTGATGTACTAAACGTGATACTGAGTATGTACAGCTAATGCATAGGATTTCTGGATGAAATTATTGATTAGATGAATTCTTATAATGAACATGCATATCTGATACATGTATTCGTGAATGAGTTGTTCTCATGAATGAATGACTGAATGCACTGAAAAAATGAACTTTCTTACTTAACATGCATATGTAATGCATGGATATCTGACTGAATTGACTATTGGAAGCATGACTGACTATGCAATGATAACTGATGCAAAGCCTATAATGAGAGTCTGGGCGTGAAACTAAATAGGTTTAAGGACTTGAAAACTTCGTGGATTTATAGGATATCTCCCCCTTGGGACACTAAGTCCCTCTAGGAATGCTTACTTTGTTTATGTACTAGCACAATGCACAAGGCATCTACGAACTGGATTATAAATGAACCTCGGGAGTCTGAAACTTATACAAGATGCATGAACTAAGTTATTCTTGCAACTACTAGGATACTCTATCTTGGAATAGTTACATTCCTAACATTCCTTAAAACATGCTTAGATGAAAAGGTTAGAAAACAAAATATATGAATCTGACTTCCTGACTACTAACTGACTTGCTAGCTTTGCTACCTACTTCATGCTGAAACATAAGCTCAAATAGGATCAAAGGATCTAAAAAAGAATATCATAAAGATAAAGGACTCATAACGTACCCAAATCTATATCAGGGAAACTTTACTGATCATGGTTGGTGTGAGGCACATAGAGTCTGTTCTGACGCTGACCACTATTGGCACCGGAAGTGGCAACCTGCTGATGTAATTATCTACCCCTCTGATCTATCACTCTTTATTTTTGCAATCTGTGGCATGGCTTACCATATCCAAAACATACCTGACTGTTAGCTCTGTACACACTGAGGTGCTTCTTCCCACACTCTCCATAAAGCAGATAGGTACACCTACTTATCACACTACCCTGGGCTTTGGAGTCTGGCACTCCATCATGACTGACATCCACAAACTTTGGTGTGGGTACAGTAGCTGAGGATGGAGCTAGAACTAAAATCTTCTGACTATGCTGAGATAGGTTATCACCTTGTGACCCTGCCTGAGAGAAATTATGACCACCTATTCTGAATCTCTTATTAGAAAACTCTCTCTACTTATATTTTTTACATCTATTTGCTGAGCATTCATCACTAACCTAGAAAAATCCATGTCTTTATTAAGCATAGATATTCAAAACTCTTTTAACACCACCACGGATACTCCAGTCACAAACTTACTCATACTCGCTCTAGGGTCATCTATCAAGTTTGGAGCATACTTAGCTAACTAGTTGAACTTAACACAATACTCCTTTACTATCATGGAGCCTTGACTCAGGTTCATAAACTCTTCAACCTTACCTTTCTTCATCTCTAGGGGGGGAAACATATCTAGGAAGGCATCCTGAAATACTTGTCAAGTCATGGGAGCTGCATCCTCCCCTCTAATATTCTTCCATGCTACAACCCAGTCGTGAGAGACATTCTTCAACCTATATGATGGTAATTCTACACTCTCCTCCTCAGAAAGATGCATAATCTTTGTGATCTTGTTTACTTCCTTCAAATGAAGCTTTGGGTCCTCACCTACTACTGACACAAAGAATTTTGGCGGGTTCATTCTCATAAAATCTCTGATTCTGGCTGCGGCTAAACCCTCATCTTACTGAGATGGGGATGTAGCTTAACGGTTAACTTGAACATTAGTCATCATAACTTGGGCTATTGCTTGAAAAACTGCCTGGAACTCTGTATGTGACACATTCTCATTCGGAGGATCTACGGGCTGATGTGGATGGTTATCAACCCTATGGGCATTTTCTTTACGAGAAGGCATACTCTGTAAATAGAAGAAAGAGATTGATAAAATTGAGGATTAACTTGAGTTCATGCTCACTTGCACAATGTGAATACTGAAAGAAGGGAAACGTTCCTAAGAACATCTTATAGCCTCTTATACATAAATATGGCACGCAACACACCCATGCATAAGACTCTACTAGATGTGTATTTTTTAGAATCCTAGGACACTATTGAACCTTAGGATTTGAAAATAAGTTTGTGATGCCCCAATTTTCAATAACCGAAATGCCACACGGTGCTTATGATCCCAAAGGACCACAAGCTAACCCTCTACTGATATCTTTACCTGAGCATTGCATAATATAATATAACAAATGTTGAAAACTGGTGAAAGCTTTCCATATGGTTCAAAACATCTAAAATACCAAAAACTAAAATCATAATACTGATACATCTGTCCAAAAAAAATTTAAACTATATGAACTATGGAGTTAATGGGACATGTCCCCAACTAACTCCATCTACTAAAAATAAACTGAGTCTAATGTAATAATAAGATAAGGATCATCCTCAAATTTTACGAACTCATTGCTATATCTACCACTATTTACTGAATCTATACTGCTAAGGATGCTTTGGATCTTGCCCTTCGAAACCAATGGTATAAGACACCATAGCACAGGAAAGTATATGTCAGTACTTTGAATGTACTGGTATGCTATATGAGGTAAGGGTGAATGCAAGTTCTTAAGAATGAACAATACTGACTGAAAAATCTAAATATGCTGAATGAGGATACATGCATGGTTGCATAAGTCATAGCTAAAATCATGGCAACACTGAATACTAACTTCTGAACACTATAACTTCTTACAACTGAGCTTATTATTCCAGACATCTGAATTCACTACCACTGGGAGACTGAATATCTGATTCTTACTAATAACTAAGTTCTAAACTTGCTACTATTGACTAACTAAATCTGAGATCAAACTCCCTGAACAGATAATCTCTAAACAACTAATAATGATAAATAATGGTTGTATCTGAGATAAGACATATCTTACGAAAGATCTCTGAATCTTTATATAATAGAAATATTGTGCTGAGTTTGAGATCCAGCCTATCTATAGGGTGATCTATGGATCTTCTGATATTGATAATGATAATAATAATTATTGAATAAGTTTGAGATCAAGCCTACTAGTGGGTGATATCTGAATATGGGGAACTATCTAAGTTCCTTACTGAGCAGTGTGATAGTATCTAATGATCATAAATTAGAAGAACTATCTAAGATCTTTACTGAGACTAATCTGAAGATGAATCTGTAACTGTGGGAGTTTTAAGTTGAGCAAAATTCCCCAAATATAATCTAGTGGGCTCCAACCTATAATCCCAGCTGGAAGGGTGTCAATACTGTGCTATGGGTAAATACATCTGCTATGGTCAAGCCTCTCTAACGATGACCTTGGACAAGAAGTGAAGCATTAGGTAATATGATAGTCAAGCCTTAATCTAACGAGTGACTACTGGTCATGCACTGGCATCGCAGTTCTGGAGTTCAGAGATTGCTCCTAACGACTCTGCCTCTCTAATGGGGAAGCCATCATCGTTGCATTCTCTCGGTGCTAGTTTCTATACCCAACTGAAAGACACTAAACTAATTGTTAACTGAACTTAGACTGAGCCGAATCTATTACTGATTATCTTACTTGACTGATCTGATTGTGTTTACTTAATTCTATTGTCATATGAAATACATCTAATTTTGCTTTCTATCTCAATAAGACTTAGTTCAATAACTTACGGAGCCTTACTGAAATCTGAACTGAATGCAGAATACTACTGAGGTCTGAAATGTGTATTGAGCTGGAATAGATTGAATATTTAGCCGGATTAGACAGAATACTGAGATTTACTGAGTTTTCTTAACTTTTATCATTAACTGAAATCTACTGATCATAGCAAAATTGAGATTATCTTGAGACTGACTCAGATCTAGACAAGAAGCTATGTTTTTTGGTATAAATACCCCCAGGACTCGATAGAATAAATAAATAAGACATGACAACTCTTGTGTAAGAGCATGACAATAGACGATTATTCACAACATGATCAAGGAACTATAACTTGTAGCACGTGGGAATCTTAAACATGTAATTGTATATGGAGGCATACTATTCTCTCATAACTTATTTAACAAGGAACCCACATGACTAGGGAGTACATGAAACGTATCATACTTCACTCATATTGGAATTGTAACAAAAACTTGGCATGCATTACTTGTCACAAAATTGGGGATTTTATACTTAACATGTAACAATGGTACTATTTTTTTTTCATATAATAAATTTATCAAACATGTAGGAGGCACACTTTGATCATACAAAATTCAAGACCCCAAATTAATATGATTAGATGATTCAACGTACTTATTGAAGGGGTTTTATCATGAACATCACATAATCATACATCCTAAGGTCAAATCTTGAATCTTAATAATAAAATCATGAATCAAAACATATCAACCAAATGAACTTCAACTTATATTCTCCTAAATCATGGGAACTCAAAAAATAAAATCTTTAAAACTTTAAAGAGGATTCTTGAACTTTTAAGGTGGAAGGAACCCAAGAATAAACATCAAACATCCTTAGTATATGAACCTTTAACTTTTAATGGAGGAATCTTGATGACTTAGGTCTTAACTTATGAACCCTAATATTTGTTCTTGAAGGGAATTAAGAGAAACTAGTGTTTTTGGGAGAACTAACGAGAAATCTCGTGTTAAAGAGTATATAAAGGGGTTGCAAATTAACCATTTTTCCCTTGGAAATAGGGAAGATGAAGGCTGACATATTGTCCCGAGGCTACAGCCTGGGCAGCGCCCTGCTATTCCCAGGGGAGAACCTGTGCGGTGCCTTGCTTTTTCCATAGAGGAACCTGGGTGACGCCTTGCTACAGAGGGAGGGGGCTAAGGCTCTAGGCTGGGCAGCACCCTTTTGTAGCCTTTAGCTATAGTTTTGCCAAACCAAACATGAACTACAGTTTAACCAGGACAAGGCCCCTTGTCTAACCATGAACTAAAAATAATTAAATCATAAGATAAGTTCTTTCTAAGCAGGGTAGGCTTACCAACTTCAACCTTCTGATAACGGACTACAGTTTAGCAGGACCCCGAGACAGATCCTCAAATCCTGAAATATAGGGGATCAATACAAATGTACTGGTATGCACAACAATCCAAAATAATATACTTTTATACAACATAAGTGAGAGCAATTTATAAAATAATATACATAAGATATACGAAAACACATGAGCATACTTAAAAGACCTTGAACATATACTTGAAATCCACAACACAATTTTTATATTACTTCTGAGCTAGGTTGTACACCCTACAACTCTACAATCCCATGGCCTATAAGAAATC
>JAPEIP010000010.1:11186394-11205271 GCA_026120095.1 Capsicum chinense | reverse complement strand
GTGTGTTGATTTAAGATTATACCCCTATCTACATCAGTCATTCATTTGAGCATAATGTATGGAGTGTATTCAGTCCCTTTTTTCCAAAACTCTTATTCTAGATGTCATGCAAAAGGTTAATGATGTGAGACAGAATGCTCGAACATTATTTTCCACCCAAGTAGTAGTATGGATTAAAGTGTCATAACCTATAAGCAATAAGATAAGTCCAAAAGTGAGGGATATGATGTCACAAGCTTAGAAGTCAGAATGAAGGTGAATTTCGTTTAAAGAAGCTAGTTTAGTTTCATAACCATTGATTGAGGGGTGGTTTTCCATTTTATACATGTAGACTAATGTGGTAGCAATATTTGTAGTTTGTATGGTAGTCTGTGAAGGAAGTGGCTGGCTATGATTATTATGTATACAAAATAGGAAAGGAATCTCAGAATGGATAGTTATGGTGGTTGTAGAAGTCATATAAAGGCTGTGAATAAAAAAGGGACAATTTTGTCCATAAGTTAGGGGTAGAGACTCATTGGTGTAACTGGAATTTGTAGGTAGTGGGGGATGAATGCTTGGATAAGTAAATATGATGTGAGAAAGTAGAACATGTTGATAAGATCGTAAAGGGCCATATTATAAGATTAGGATCGACTATCCTATTATGTTACTTTACGACCTTGGTTGTGTTTTCTTTAGTAGTTGTATAATAGTATCTCATGTGAGAAGGTATGTAGTGGATTTTGAGCTGTAGTAGTGATGCCATGGAAATGATGTGATTGTAGGTAGTAGTTAAGTGAAATGAGGTCTTTGGGTTAACTTTCCAATTTGATGGACTAGTATAGTAGATGCCATGCTTCACATTAGGACTAGGGTGAAGCTATGGATAGTGGTTGAGTCATTAAGACCATAATTGTGTTGGGTATATTAGAATAAGTTGAACCCTGAGGATAAGTTTTGATGTGTATGGGTTTCATATGTACCTAGATCTCATTCTCGAAGTGTGTAGTATGGGGAAGACTAATGAATTATTGTGTGATGTTCTTTAGAGCTGAATTGAGTAAATATAGGCAGGCAATATCTTCCTTAAGTATAGTTTTGCAAGCTTTGTTAAGTTGTAAGTTTTTTTTTAAGGTCTAATATTTGAATGTTATGTAGTGGAGAGTAGATTTTTATGTGATAAGGAATGAAGATTTGTATGTACATGAGATTGTGAGTTGTAGGTTGATGGTTATAGAGGCTAGAAAAAGTTAAGAGTAGCATTTCCAAAAATCAAGGTATTTAGACTATAGTTAATCAGGGAAAGTTAAGCATTTATGTGTATGGCTATATCCCCTTTGTTTTGAAGATTTGTGGCTATAGATTTGATGTGAAGATAGGTCCGTAAGTCTAAGATAGTTACTTTGATCTAAGAGGGAGATAATCATGGTGGCAAGTTTCAAGAAAGAGTCATGATAAACCTATTCCTATTCAAGCAAACTCCTCCTACTTCAATTGAAGAGGTCACTTCGCTAATGCCTTACGTCATGTATTCAATCATGCCTATACCTATTGTTTGGATGTCCTATGGACTTATGTTCATGTTCTGACCTCCAAATAAGAAGCAATAGTGTCTCTCAATAGTCCATGCTTTCAAGTATTCAACCTCTATGTAGTGATGCTCATGAACCACCGATCCACATCTCATATCATGCTTGATTCTAAAAACCTATGCTTTTTTTACGTGACCGATCCATTTTATGCCCGGATTAGCCAAAAGGATAAAGTTTATGCAAACTCATGGCAGCTTTCAGTTCTTCAAATGAGGAGCCATTGCTTCATGTGGAAATCTTTGTCTTAATTATTAACTACATAAATTCTGGATTTATGCTATAAAGCTCATGATATGTGCACACATGTTTCTCACTGTGGTCTGTCCTGAGAAATGATGTTCTATTGTGTTTATGCCAAACAACTCTTTACTTATGATCTAGATGCTTTATATATAAAGCACTTCGTGTCTATTCTACCATATGTTCACCTTATATCCCACCTTGAGTAATGCAATAGTCATATGTTATAATCGAATAGGCTTACTCCCTTTAATGATGTTTATGCTTTGGTCCCTTAATGACCCTCCATACGTTAGTACGATGGTGGTTGTAGAAGCATAGTATTGTGTTATGTAGGGGAGTAGATGTTTTTAAAGGTGAAAATTTTTATGTGATTTCTTGAGCTAAGGCTATAGGAGAAAGGGGAGAAAAGAGATATCTTTCGTTATGTGAAATAGTTAGGGAGGAGATATGTGGCAAAATTTTTGAGAGAGTGATTAAATTTGCTAGTCTTATTGGTTGGGGGATCCATAAAGTTGGTGTAATAATGATTGGTTTGAATGTTGTGATTGATAAAACCAATGTCTTATGTGGTTGGTATTCCTTGATTTAAAATTTGAGTGGGTTTGATGTTAGTGATAAGGTGAAGAAATTTTCTTAATGGGATGTAAAGTACATGGTCCTATAGCATAAGCTAGCACCTCTTTTCTTTGAGTTAGGCTACAACATAAAAGCATTATGTAGTGGGACTCAAACTCGTGTGGTTAGATGTGTGATGGGAGAAATGTAAGTTGGAAAGTATGAAGTATGCTAATTATTGTTTGGGATGTAGAAGAGTAGTGTCTCTAAGTTTAAGTCTATTCATTGTACCTTGTAAGGTAACGAAACCTAATAAACAATGTTTCATGATTATTACCCATGTAAAATCAAACCTAATAAACTCATTCCATATGTTGTGATGATTATGATCCCTAGAACTTATGTGGAAGGTCATCTCCACGTCAATTCATAGTATCTCACGCTTCGAGCCTCCACTTTTCACTAGGGATTATCATGAAGCTCTTTGATGCCTTTGCATATTTTACTGGGGAAAAATGTTCAATGCGAGGTTACATAACTTATTCCATACTTTTAGAGCTTCAACAAGCCCCTACCCATCATTCAGGGATGAATGTTCCCAAGGGGAGATAATGTAACACCTCATAGTCGTAATGATCTTTTGAAATGATCTTAAGGACACCTGTAGTGATTTTAGATCATTAAATGACATTGTGCGAGGTGTCAGAAGTATTTAAGGACGTAAAAACTAAGTAGGAGCTGCAAAATATAGCTTAGACGATGGCTAGGCATCGCATTACTATCGCTTACATTCACTAGAAAAGGTTTTCCAAAGATTAGGTGCTGCAAAACTTAAGGTTTGCCATGAGTTAGGCACCACAAAACTTAAGATTTGCCATGGGTTAGACACCAGAAACCTTATATTTTTACGGTATGGAAACTCCGTTTTTGAGTTATTTTGAGGGCAACAAGGTCTTTTGACTTTACATAACCGTCCGTAAACTTAATCAAATGAAATCAAAGTCCCTAAATATGTAAAGCACTCTAAAAATCCCTTGTTATCTTCCTTAAACATAAGAAGAGAAAAGCAACCTACGCTTTTGACATTCAAGCTTAAAGAGTCAAATTTATTCGTGACTTTTTCACAACTAAGGTACGTGGGGCTTTCCTAAAAACTCTATGGGAATAAGTTATGGTTTTATTATTATTTTGAAATCATGTAATGTTGTTTATACCAAAGGTTTGAAAATTTTTTTTTAATAGCCAAATCATAAAACCCTTTTCAATGGAGTATATAATGTTTTGGTGTTGAGGCCTCCCCTTGAAATTAACTTTTACTCATGTATGTGTAAGTATGTGGTTTATGTTTTGCAAAGATTAAATCGAGAGCATGAATGATGAAACCCCTATCTTGTTATGATATGTAACACCCCAATTTTCTAGAATCAGAACGTGACAGGTTCTCATGATCCCGAAGTACCACAAGCTAACCCTCAACTAATATTTGTACTTGAGCATGGCATAATGTAATACAATAAATGTGGAAAACTTGTGTAAACTTTACATAAGGTTCAAAACATCTAAAATACTCAAAAGTGAACACTGAATACTGATACAGTTATTTGAAAAGCTTCTAAATGTTTGAACTGTGGAGTTGATGGAACATGTCCCCAACTAACTCCGTCTACTAAAAATAAACTGAGTATAATTCCATAATAAAATAAGGATCATCCTCAAATGAAGAGGACTTACTGCTACATCTACTGCTGCTGATTGAGTCTGGACTGCTAAGGGTGCTCTGGATCTTGCGCTTCTAAACCTATGGTATAACACACCATAGCACAATAGATAAGTATGCATTAGTACTTTGAATGTACTGGTATCCTTGATAAGGTAAGGCTAAATGCAATGGCTTATGCATGAAAATAGCTTAACTGAATAACATGAGAGTAGTGAATGTGGACATATGCATGAATGCACCAACCATAACTGATATCATTGTGACTTTGAATACTCATACTCAGATACTGCTTTACTGATATCTGAACTCACTACTAATATGAGCTACTGAATAACTGAATCTTCTGATATTGATAACTAATACTGAAGTTGAGATCAGTCCTATCAAGCGGTTGAGATCTAAAACTGATGATACTGAAGCAGATTAACTGAATCTGCTTATCTCAATGATTGAGTTCTGGGTTTCCTACTATCAACTGACTAAATATATGATCAAACCTTTCTAACGGATGATCTCTGAATCGAGTAATAATGATAAAGAATGATTGTATCTGAGATCAGAACTATATAGCGGAAGATCTCTAAATATTTTAATAATAGAAATGATGGACTGACTTTGCGATCAGGCCTATATAATGGGTGAACTTTGGCTCTATTTTTACTAATACTAATTACCTTTATGTGAGACCAGGCCTATCTAGCGGGTGGTCCATGAATCTATGGAACTATCTAAGTTCCTTAATGGGATGGGTGACTGTATCCTGATTTCTGAGTTCTACTTTGAAGACTGTTACTAAAACTGCAACTGTGGGATTTCTCACTTAACCGACATGCCCCAAATCAAAACTAGTGGTGTCCAACCTGTAACTCCAGAAGGAAACGTGTCAATATTGTGCCACGGGTAAAGACCTCTACTATGGTCAAGCCTTTTTAATGGGTGACCATGAATAGGAAGTCAAGCATAAGGCAGTGTGATAGTCAAGCCTTACTCTAAAGGGTGACTGCTACTCCTGCACTAGCTATGCAGTTCTGGAGTTCACGGGCTATTCCTAACAACTCTGCCTCTCTAACAGGGAAGCCACCATCCCTGCACTCCCTCGGTGGTAGTTCCTACTCCCAACAGAAGGACTCTGAACTGATTCTTAACTAAACTTAGACTGAGCTGAATCTATTACTATTCATTTTTCTTGACTGGTTGGAGTGGAATACTAAGTTGGATTAGGCTGGTATTGAGACTAGATTGCACTTATACTGAGATATTTGAATTTTCTTACGTTCTGTAACTGTCTAAATGCTATGGAGTATAGCACAACTGAGATTATATTTATACTGACTCAACTTTAGGAAAGCAGCTAAATTTCGGGTAGTAGATACCCCCAGTACTAGACAACATAAATATGATAAAACAGGACAACTCGTACATGAAATGACAATAGGCTATCATCCACAACATAATCAATGTGAAATATCACCAATCACTTGAATATCATGAACATGTAATGGTATAGGAAGTGCATACCAATATCTTAAAGTTTACTCAATAAGGAATACACGTGAATGGGAATGCATACAACATATCATAAATCATTCAATAAGACTTTTCAACAACACTTGGCTTACATGAAGTTATACATAATTGGGGATTTCTTGCGAACCATTCTATACTGACTCTATTTTCTTCACATAAGCATTTTGTCAAACATGTGGGGAGCATGCTTTAGTTATTCAACAAATACTATACCCAAGTATCATGATTTCATGAACCAACATGCAACTTGAAGAGGGTTTATCAGGAATATCACACAATTAATCACATACTAGAATTAATTCTTAATACCTACAGTATAAATCATGAATTTAAACTCAACAAAAAATAATCATGAACTTCAATACATATAAATCATGAAATATCATAAATACATAAACTTTGAAATTTTAAAAAGGATTCTTGGACTTCTTGGGTGGAAGGAACTCAAGAATCAACATCTAACATACCTTAGTAGACTCTTTCTTGAAGGTTCTTGAAGAAAATACTTAATCTTATTCTTGATTTCTTGTCCCTTTGAGAGAAAATATAATGTTCTTGAGAGAAAAGTAAGGAAAATAATGGAAGAAGGGCTTATTGGGCATTTTTTCGTGTTTAGGGATGATAGGGGTCATGGGAAATGTATAAGATGCCCTTGGAATTACATAAGGTAATCTAAAAATCCCAATTTTTCTTGTTGGCATGACGTGCCATAATCGCGCCAGATTACTGGAAATTGGACAATTGGAAAACTGCTTGATGGCACGATGCAGTGGAAATTGTGTTGCCACCTTGGTTGAAAACCAGAAATACACCATGATGTGGTGTAATCATGGAGGCTCACTATATTTTGATGATTTTCATTTTGGCTGACTCCGCGACGCGCCAAAGTACCAGGTGGTACACTGTCTTACTAAAATGGCTCTAACTCTTCGACGGAGTGACAGATTTGGGTAAATTTAGTATCGGCGGAAATCTTATTCAGTTCTCTACATGACTAAAAGTCTATATTAGGGAAATGCTCCATGGTTTGAAATACTTCTCATTGGGGAATTCAGCCCTTACACTCCTTAACGATGAAACTCGACAAGAAGAATGTTTAGGGTATTACATGATACCTCTTAATTTCACATGTTATGGACTATTTAATTGCATGTTTTTAAGCATAAAAATAGTGTTTTACTATTGATTTATACTTGTTATAGCATATGAATTTAAGAGAGGGTGTTTTCTTGTTTATAAATATTCAATGTTGTAATTTAAAAAGTTGCATGGATTGTTCTAAAGGAATTGACCATCATGTATTGAAATATTGAAAAAAGGAGAATGTTTGCCTAAGTTTCTACATGTTTTGGAATAAGGAATCCCTTGCATTATTAAATTTTTTGGGTGGTCAAACATTTGAGTTGGTTTAAAAATCTAAGGTAGAACATTATAAATGATTTGATTGAGAAAGATTATAGGCTGATGTAATATAAATGACTTGCAAGTCTGGGCATGACGATACCAATTAAGTTCTGAATGTTATAAAAACATGAAGCATGTTTTAAAGATTTAAATATGGGCTTAAAGAGAGTTTGATGGTTACCCGAATAAAGTATGAGTTGAAAGACTCTATGCTGAAATCGTTATTTACTGATGCGGGGTGATGATACCATGCTTTGTGATCTTGTGTACCTTGATTCATGTCATTGCAATTTGGGACTATGGTTAGGAGCCATGCTTTTTGGTCTTGTGCACTGCCATGACATGTTGATTTTATTGGGGATCATGGCACCATGTTGTGTGATCTTGCATATCTCCCCTATAGATACTACAATCTTTGCGGCAAACTTGGATAGGGGACTAGGCCGCTGAGTCAAGGGATGATTCCATATTGCCCCTGAAATTACAGATTTAAGGGTGTGTCATCTAGCTCAGAAGTAAAACAAAGAGTGGTTCATGATTTCAAAAAAAATGTTTCAAAGTCTTTTAAGTATGCCCATGTGTTTTCCTATATCGTATGTAAACTGATCTATGAATAGCTCTCACTTATGTTGTATAAAAGTATGTTATTTTGGATTGCTCTGCGTACCAGTACGTTTGTATTGACCCCCTATATTTAAGGTTCTGAGACACAGTCTAGCGGTGGTTAGGGTTTTTGCCCTGATTTTCTTACCAAATTTAAGTTTTACTTTACTTAGAAGGAAAATAAAAGTAATATCATAATAACTTTTACTTTTCCTAAAGGAAAATATAACACTTTTCCATATTTGGCTAACCACTTTCTTGGGGAAAGGTTTTAGAACTCTATAAATAGAAGACACCCCTTCTTATATAGTAACACAATAACATCCATAATCTAGTCATTTAAATATGTCTTTTTTGTATTATTCTATTTGTCATCTGAATTATCATCATCTTGGTTTACAAATTAAAATCTTTTGCATGACGCCTTCTCGATTTCTCACCCAACAAATGGTATCAGAGCCCATGGATCAATGGTTTGATGGTTCAAATTGAGGACTTGATGAGATCAAAGTTGCAACAAATTTGATGATGGTAAGGATTTTTTCTAACTACATATGGGCGAGATATTTCAATCACATTTTCAACAATCGTGCTGTCACATCTTTAAAAATAACGCTCTCTTTACGCTATAAAGGTCTTCAATATTTTTAACCCGAAAGGGCTAGTATATATTTAACCCAAAGGGGATACATTTTTAAGCATGACAAACAATAGAGATAAATGAAGATTATTTGAAGAATCAAAATTATGCATATGACATGAAGAAGGCGGATCAAGTCAAGAAAATAAAGCTAAAAGGGGGAGATTTGTACGGATTTTTGTCCTGATTTTCTTACCAAATTTAAGTTTTACTTTTCTTGAAAGGAAAACATAAAACTTTTTCATATTTGGCTAACCTCTTTCATGGAGGAAAGGTTTTTTGACTTTATAAATTGAAGACCCCTCTTTTCATATTATAATACAATTGCATCCACAATGTAGCCTTTAAAGAGTCTTTATTTAGGGTGAGATTTCTCCCAAGAGGTTTAATCTGTTTTGATATTAGGTCTTATAATATGTAGGATGATTGGCCACAAAATATAATAAATTAATGCTTTTTAGTATTGTTTTCTTTGTCATCTGATTTATTGTCTCATGATTTGCAAACTTTAAACTTCCACATGATGTCCTCTCGATTTCGAACCCAACAGGGACAGATGTTGTTTTCTTGTTTGGTAGAGATTTCATAGACTTGTATTAAATTGTTTGATTTTTTAGTTGAACGTATGTTCGTATTATTAGGTTGAATTAAAAGCATGACCATGTTTCCATGTAGTTATGTTTTCTGCATTTCCTTACTATATATGAATGTGTCTATGATTTCCTGTTAGACAAGGACTCTTGGGCCTTCATGGTTCGGGATGCTCTTTACGGCCTGGGCCTCTGTTCGAGGATTGACATATCAACAATGGTAAATAAAATTATAATAAATGTACCAAAAAATTTATTTTCAATTTGGTGAGTGACCTATATTTAACAACTATATTTCTTTTCTGCAATTTTTTGAATTATATTTGTAGGATTGATGATGTTTTTAATGAATTCAATTTTAGAAAATCCTTTATCGTTTATTGGATGGAATTTTCCACTTTAGATGTTAATGAAACTTTTCTTATTTTCTGATGCAATAATTTTTCATTTCATTTGTACCAAAAAGTTAAATCATATTATTATAATTTTTTTGTCCTCTTATTTTCTTTTAGAAGTAATTTTTTGTGATACGTCCTTTAAAGAGTCTTGAAGGAAATCATTCATTTGAAGTTCGACGTATGCATGTTTCTATTCGATCTTTTACTTCACTCTTACAATCTTATACGGTCTAATTGAATTACTTTGGTTGACATTTTCAAATAAGAACTTTTTCATATCCAAATCCTTAAAAATAGGGCACTTTTACAGTTTTTTGTATGTATAAATGATTTACATTCTACGTGTGAAGATTAAAGTAAATAAATTATTCATGCTATCTTCATTGTCTCTTTGTTTAAAGATACAATGTGTGTTGATCATGCACATAAATATTATGAAGAGCCGTAATATCCATATATGTAAAATGATCCAACGAATATAACCAAATCGGACGTGTTACATTCTCTTTTTATATTATCTTATCATCCATATAAAAGAATATTTTTATTTTTAATGTAATTTATCCGCGCAATGCTCCGGTACGCAAAAAAGTAAAGGGTAATATTTGAGGAAGAATTGTACCATAGGACTAGTGTGGGTAGATAAACCTCTAAGGCATAATGCAGATGATATAGTCTAGTCCCAGGTAGAAATTATACTTGAATGGATATTTTGGGATATTAGAAGTGGAACTTGTTTCCTTAAGCTTGGATTATGTAAATTACTAGTGACCTAAATATTTGTTAAATCCCTAAAATTTGCCTTTGGGAATGTCATGGTTAAACACCGTAAATAGGTTATTAACGTTGTTAGCTTTGGAAATAATGTGTCTGTTGGTTGTTATCTTCTTGAATTTGTTGATTAGCGATGGAAAGTCTTGTGAATTTAGCCTATGACTACGCTATCACTTGAATTATTGTCTTGTTGTTATGTGAACCTTGGATTATGCTATTACACATATTAAGTTCAAGCATAACGACTAAACTAATGTTTTTGCAAAAGAATCCATTAATCATTATATTCTGAATCTTGCATATAAAGGGAGATTCTATAAAGTATAACCATGGCTAGTTATAGACCATGCTAATAATCAGTTTAAACCCGGTAATATATGAAGTGTTCTTGTCATATGTATATACATGGTCATGAACCTACAAACATATTGCATTGATAATAAATGGCAATGTGTGATGATTTGTCCTTCATACTTATTTCCCATTCTATTCTTCGTTGGCACTTGTTATTAGTTTGGATATATATATATATATATATATGTGTGTGTGTGTTGATGTCACGGTGAATATATTGATATTGTGATGATTTTCGGAAAGGTCGGAGGATATATTGATTTTGTGATGATGCTCGAAAAGGATAGAATATATATTTATATTGTGATGATGTCTAGCATGGCTAGAGGATATATTGATATTGTGATGATGCCCGGAAAGGCTAGAGGATATATTTATATTGTGATGATACCTGGCAAGGCCAGAGGGTATATTTATATTGTGATGATGTTCGGCAAGACCCGAGGATATGTTGATATTTTGATAGTGCCTGGCAATGCCGAAGGATATATTGATGTTTCGACGATACCCGGTAAATTCAGAAGAGGTAGTTATGATATGATGATGCTCGGTGAATGCGGAGGATATATTGATCTTATAAAAAGATTAGGTATGGAAAGCATCTATATATATGCTTATATATGTTGTTATTCCATTGTATGATTACTCCTGAATGTGTATTAGGAGTATGATACTGTCTTTAACGGGTTGTCTACATTTCCCTAGTAAGACAGTGAGTAGAAATAGAATATGCCGTATAATGATTCTAGACTAATTGGTAAATACAATCTTGTGTAGAATTAAGGTTTAACCTAGTGGATATATTTGGCTTGAATATAAGGATTAATTATGGAATATTGCCTAGTAATATGAGCTATGTGATAACTAATTCACTATTAATTGACTTTATACTTGAATGACTAGAAGACTAGAATTGTAATACCTAGTATTCTTTTTAGTTACGTTAACCTCATAGTGCATGCATTAGAGGCTTAGAACCTGAAAATTTAGCTAGGTGTGGGAGACTTAGTCTTATTTCCGGCTTCTAAACTTTGATGATTTTATTTTGGACCTTTCTGAATTAATAATGATGATTTTAAAGTTGATTCATGATCGGGGGTGTCAAAGGTACATCACCGTTAAGTTTCTGAATTTTTGGACGAGCAAAAAGACATGTTTGGAAGACCCAAAATAGTAGCAGCAAGCGATAATCCCATGACGAACGCTCCATTTAAATGCTAAGACAGCCCGCAATATAGCCCACAGCTCATGCTCCATTTCAGCGGTCCAGAGATCGCGGTGCACATTCCATCACATGCCCTCTTATTTTCCAGCTTCTGTTTTCATTTTTGCAAGGACAATTGGGTCTTTTCCCTTCACACAATTAGTCCAAAACACATAATTTAGGATCCCAAAAGCATAAATTGTCATCTTACTCACAAAATCCTCTCAAAAGAAGAAAATTATCTCTCAAGATAAAAACCTAGCCATCTCAAAAGATTCAAGAAAATTTAGGCTTAATTTTAGAGAAAACCATCAAGAATTATTTTCTAGAAAACCATCAAGAATATTCACCAATCCTTCAATTAAGGTATGTGCGATGCTCAGCCAAGGACCCTTTTCACCCATGCATTTCAAGAACCTATTTTGATGTTTTAAATCATGAATACCATGTTTACAATTATTATCTCCATGAAGTTTTTTGAATTTTGATTATGCATGTTGTTTAAAATTTTTTATTGTTTGGAGTAGTCCTTACTCATTGGAATGATGATACTTTCATGTTAACTCCTTGATTAATGGTTTTTAGCTCTTAGTATTGAAGTTGTGTTATTATTACATTCTTTAAACCATTTCCATGCTTGAATTCATGACCCACATGTGTTTAATGAAATGTCTAAATAACTTAGATTTCGAATAATGATCCTTTACTATGGTTTTAAAGCTTCGTATGAGCTTATTATTATTCCATTCAGTGTTGGGGGTTACCAATACCTGAAACTTAGCTGTTTACATAGTTTTTAAGTATTTGCAGAATGGTTTCATATAAACCATAGATTTCTTTATTTTTAGTTAGTTGTGTAAAGTGATATTCTTCTAGCATTTTGTTCTCTTTATGCTTTTTGATTTTGCCTTTTAACGATCACTTCAAACGGTCTCTGATTGGTCCAGCCGATACCGGCGACTGTGTTGAAGCACTGGAAATAGGTGAAGCCTGTAGTTTCTTCCTTATACTTTATCTCTCTCTCTCCCCGAGTCCTTCTCCTCCCCCTCCCCCTAGTTAGTACTGTCATCTAGAAACTGTTATCGCCGCCAGATCTAGTGTCTCCTTTGGCTCGACTCTGACTATGGAAGATTTGTCAAGTACTGGTCAGAATCGGTGTAAAATAGGAGATAAGACGTCAATCTGTGATTAGCTTCTGGAAAAAATATGAAGAAAATTAGGTGACTTTCTGGCGATGTGCATCCAGCCTATTTTTGGTGACTTTTCTCTGGCAACTAATTTGGAGATCAAGATTTGCCATGACCACCCGACGCAAGAGTCTCCGGTGACATTCGAACTTTACTACTTAGTTGTTTCACATTCAAGTTTCTTTCTAATTTTTATTTTAGTATTACGTGATTATTATTGTGCCTGGTCTGGTTATTGATAGATATTGTTGTGTAGTTTTATGTGGGCCTGCTACTGTTGTCCTACAGTTTTCCTACTATTCCTTTATTCTGTTGGTGGAGTTTTTTTTGTTTTTATTTGATCACTATTTTTGGTATTGATTAATCTTCCCGTTAAATTGGTGCCTACTATTTGTGGTTTGTGTATTTTAGGGGTACTCTATGCTTTGCGGGTGCCTTTACTGTTGTGTTATTACATACATTTATCTTGTTGTTCAGTATTGAGTAGTGGCTTTGGGGGTATATGGTGGAATAGTGTCATGTCCTGTGGGGTTTGTGTAATGCCCTGATTTTTTGAATCGGAATGCTACACGGTGCTCATAACCCCGAGGGACCACAAGCTAACCCATGACTGATATCTATACCTGTACCCGACATATATAACATAATAATGCAGAAAACAAGAACATGTAGGCCATAAGGTTCAACTGAATAAAGAATCTATCAAAACATAATATCCATATGGGTGAAAGATACCCAAACAACTGAAAACTGAATCAAATTTGAAAATAAGTCTGAATACTGAATTTGAAAGCCTCTAAGTACTTTCTGAATAAGAAGTTGAAGGGACATGTCTCCAAGTATCTCCGTAAACTGATAATTTGCTAAAGTAATAATGAATAAATCAAATCATATTATTCTTGAATGAAGAGGACTCACTGAATCTCTGTGACTGGAAATGCTACTGCTACTAGTGATCTGGAGTTCGTGTCTCTGAACCTATCGTATAACATAAAAAGAAGCACCATAGCGCAATTGTATCAGTACGAGGGAATGTACTGAGTATACGTGTGAGGTATGCTAAATATAAACAGGGTTTACATGCATGAACAATGCTAACTGTCTGACTGATATAAACGTAAGAGTACAAATATGCATATATAGTAACTGAACTCGTGGGTGTATGATAGCTAGTCCTATATGATAATACATGGTTTACTCATGGCTAATATGACTGATACTGAAATTCTAATAACATGGGTGACTGTATCTGACAATCCTGAATCTGATGGAACTATCTGAGTTTCATACTGTAACTCAATCTGACTGTATCTGACAGTCCTGATATACTAAAATCTGAAAACCTATCTAAGTTCTTTTACTGATACTGATTCTAAAACTGTGGGAGGTAGTCATTTAACTGACATGCCCCAATAACACCTATAGCTAAGTTGGGGTCTAATCTATGCCCCGACTGGAGGGGTGTTAATACCGTGCCACTGGTAAGGACAGTTATGGGTGACCCTTAGCTGGTAGGTATTCGAAAGAAGAACGGTAGGTACCCTAAACTGACAGGTTAAGCCATCTTATCAACCCTAATCTGACAGACTAAGATGTTTCAACCTACGCTGGCTACGTAGTTTTGGAACACAAGGATGAGTGCTAAGAATCACACCCTAAACTGGTAGGTGAGTTCCCATCCTTGGGTTCACTCGGTACTAAATTCTACTCCCAATTGAAAAGACTAAACATGATTCGACTGACTGTACATGGACAGATTAACTGACTTTCTTTGACTGAAGGAGTAGTACTATTATCTAAGAGTTAACTGAGATCATGAGATTTCTGAGGTTTCCTGAGTCACATGACTGACTGAGTTCTATAGATTATAGCTTGACTGAGATTATTGTGACAACATGACATGACTCTAGACACAACTATATTTTTCGATTATGAATACCCCCAGGACTCTATAGAAGGAAAGAAACACACATGATATGACTTGATAACAAAATTTGAGTCCACAATTCATAAAATCATAAGTAGGGGATATCATATTTTATATAGTTATTCAACATCTTAAACGTTGTAGCGAATGCATTGATATATTTCGTGTACATATTGTATATCTCCATTAAATTACATGCTTCATACCACAATAATAGCAACACATGAAAAGCATGGAATTCATATTGATGTATTTGACTAACATGGATTTTTCATTTAGACATCATAGAACCATACAAGCATTAATTTCAAGCATACTAAGCATTTTATCAAACACCTTGCATGCATTCTTTAACGCATAGGTAGGTTTCATACTTGCACCATATTAAACCACCTAAATTTTATGGTTTTCAATTAACAAACATATACATTCCATGAAAACACCTTTAGACATCACATTGAAACTTTAACAACAATCGTCAACATGTAAATACTCATATCACCACAAAAAAATTTACAAAATAATATTTAAAACATGGTTATTGAGCTCTATGAACGGATTGGATCCATAGATGAACCCTACGCATACCTTACAAAGGGGACCTTAATGATTTGCTGGAGAGTTCTTGGATTAGGAAACTCAATTCTCGATTATCTTTGAATAGGGCTTAAATCTTTCTTTTGAGAGATGAGTTTGATGGAAACCCTAATCTTGTGGTTGAGAGTGTAAGAGAGGGTTTTTGAGATGCTTAACTGATGAAAAATGGGAAAAATTACACCTATTTAGGGCTATAAGTCATGGAAGGTAAAGGAAATGACCAAAATACCCTTGAATTGCGGGAAAAATATACTTGATGCCATCCGTGACAGGCCATCAGGTCCGTGATAGGTCGTTACGAATGGTCATCACAAAAGGGGTTCAAATTCTTGATTTTCTGTCCAGGGTTGACGACATCATCAGAACTTTCATCAGAATGTGATGACATCATCAAAAAGGTCGTCAGAAACGTGATAGCCCATCAGAAACATCGTCACCGTTTAACAGCTTGACATGCTGGAATAAAATGGGGATAACTCTTTGCTCCGATATTGGATTAAGGAAAAAATGGTATCGTTGGAAAGATAATTCAATTATCTATCTGTTGATAGGTTATTATCTAAAAATTTCGAAGTATAATGAGAGATATGCTCATTTGAATTTGACTATACCAATATCTTTCTCAACAATTCAATCGGTAAGGAATGTTTTGATTCGTTTGATAGCTGGGAGTTATTTGAAGTCTTAATATACATCTAACATAATCATAAAACTATAAAACAAACATGATGTACTATGCATGAGATTGGTACATGGCTCTAATATTGGTTTGGATTTTTTGGGGTATTAGACTATCTCCCCCTTGGAAACATTCATCCTGGAATGGTGACTGCTTGATAGGGGTGAAAAGATAAAATGACGCATACACTGATCATGCTCAACTGGAACATGATTTTAGGACTGAATTGAATTCTAAACTGAATATAGCCAAACTTAATGTGCATATCTGATGCATGACTGATAAGCTGAACTCATGAATGCATGACTAAAGTTCGGATGAACAAAAATTTCTCGCAATGATAATGCATATCTGATGCGTGATTGCTTGACTAAACTGATACATGATTGAATGATAAGCTATGCACTGATACTTGATACCAATTTTATAATAGAATTTTGATCATGTAACTAAATAAGCTTAAGGAAAATGGTTACCTCGAACTAAGTCTGAACTAGCAAAGAAAAGATGAGGGTACTTGGTTTACATGTCAGCTTCTGCTTCCCAAGTAGCTCCCTCCATGGACTAATTCTGCCAAAGAACCATGACCAAAGGGACTTCTTTGTTCCTCAGCCTATGAGTCAGATAGTCGAGGATTTCTAGTGCAATCTCTTCATAAGAGAGGCTATTCTGAATGTCAACGCTCTGAATAGGGACCACAACTGCTGGGTCACCTATGCACTGCTTGAGCAAGGAGACATGGAAGACTGGATGAATTGAGGCTAGTTCTAAAGGCAATTTGAGCTTATAGGCTACCTTGCTGAAGCGACTAAGAATCCTGAAGGGACCGACATATTGGGGACTGAGCTTTCCCTTCTTGCCGAATCTCTTCACTCTTTCATGGAAGAGATCTTGAGGTAGACATAGTCATCGACCTCGAATTTGAGATCCTTTCTACAAACATCCGCATAAGACTTCTGTCAGCTCTGAGCAGCCCGGAGTCTTTCTCTGATCAACTGAACTTTCTCTAAGGCATCGAATACTAAGTCAGGCCCTATGACTACAGCCTCACTAACTTCGAACCAACTGATCGGAGCCTTACGTCTCCTACCATAGATAGCTTTGAATGGAGCAATCTGAATACTGGAGTGATAGTTGTTGTTGTATGAAAACTCAATCAAAGGTAAGTAGTCATCCCAACTTCCCTTGAAATAAATTGCATAGGCCCTTAGCATATCTTTTAGAGTCTGAATGGTCCTTTTTGCTTGACCATCTGTTTGAGGATGACATGTTGTATTGAGATAAACTTGGGTACCAAGAACCTTTTGGAATGTTTCAAGAAGTGAGAGGTGAACTGGGTACCTAGGTCTAAGATGATAGATAGTAGAACACCGTGTAATCTGAACAACTCCCTGATATAGAGTTTGGCAAAATCCTCAGCTGACTAAGAGGTACGAACTGGAAGGAAATGAGCTGACTTGTTCATTCTATCGACATTGAGCCAAACTGAATCATGCTGATGGTGTGTTCTAGGCAAACTCGTAATGAAGTCCATGTTCACTTCTTCCCACTTCCAAGTAAGAATAGTGACCTTTTGCATTGAACCACTAGGTTTCTAATGCTCTATCTTAACCTAGTGAAATATAAAGAACTTAGCCACAAACTCTGTAACATTCCACTTCATCCCACTCCACCAATAAATCTCCCGCAAGTCACGGTACATCTTAGTAGCCCCTGGATAAATATAGTATCGTGCACCATGCGCTTCTGTAAGAATTTACTGCCTCAATTCATCTATACTGAGAACACACAGATGACCCTGGCAAGGAAGAACACCATCTCACCCTTGGGAGAAAACCTCTACTTCCTGACTCTAAACTGGCACTTTTAGCTTGACAAGGCTAGGATCCCTGTCTTGCTTCTCTTTCACCTCAAAAACTAAAGATGACTCTGAACTACTCTGAACATATACACCTTCCTCTGATGAGTCGACTAAGCGAACGCCTAGTCTAGCAAGATGATGAATCTCCTGAGCTAACTTCTTACTATCCATAACATAGGAAAAACTACTCATGGATAGTCTACTAAGTGCATCGGCCATTGCATTGGCTTTTCCAGGATGTTAAAGAACACTCATTTCCTGATCCTTTAAGAGATCTAACCACCTTCTTTGATGAAGATTAAGATCTTTCTGGGAAAAGACATACTGAAGGCTCTTATGATCTATGAAGATGTCTACATGAACACCGTATAGATAATGCCTCCAAATCATTAAAACAAAGACAACTGCTACTAACTCAAGGTCATGAGTAGGATAATTCTTCTCATGGGGCTTTAACTGTCTGGAGGCGTAGGCTATGACTCTACCATGCTGCATGAGGACATAACATAAACCTTCTCTGGATGTATCACAATATACTACAAATCAATCAGAACCGTAGGGAAGTGCTAAAACTAGAGCTGAGGTGAGTCGAGTCTTCAACTCCTAAAAACTTTTCTCACAAGGTTGTGACCACTGAAACTTGACCTTCTTCTGAGTCAATCTTGACATAGGACATGGAATAGAAAAAAATACCTTGACAAATTGTCTGTTATAGCCATCCAAACCCAAGAAACTCCTGATATCTGATGGAGAGACAGGGTGAGGCCAATTTCTCACCGCTTCGATTTTCTGAGGATCTACTCTAATGCCATTACCGAAAATAATATGTCCAAGGAATGCTACTAATCTTAGCCTAAATTTGCACTTATTGAACATGGTGAACAACTGGTGATCCTTGAGAGTCTGAAGAACAATCATGAGATGGTCTGAATAATCACGCTCTATGCGAGAATAGACAAGAATATCATCTATGAAGACTATGAAGAATATATCCAAGTACTGCTTCAACACCCGATTTATCAAGTCCATGAACACTACAG
>JAPEIP010000010.1:11044493-11057332 GCA_026120095.1 Capsicum chinense | reverse complement strand
TAGTACTTCAAAATTATCTGTCATTTAGGTGGGTTAATTAAATGCTTTTTCATAATATTCTTTAGTTGTTTGTTTTAATCTTATTAATTCCTCTATATTTTCATTAAACTATTCTATATATTTTATATCTTTGGTTCTCATATATTCTTCTAAATTTGTTTTCATTATTTTTTCTATTAATTGTATATTTTTCATATCCATTTTCCAATATTCGTAATTTATCATGGATGAGGTGTAGGTTTGGTATGTAAGTATTTATAAGAGTAGCAAGGTAGGTGAGGTATGTAATTTATTCTAGTCATAAAATATTATCAAATATTTTTTTCAATATGATTTTTCTTATATCTACAATTTCTATATCCTTAAGTTCATACAAAACAAGTATTTTAAATTTATCTACCATTACATCAGATAAATAAGTATTCATTTTTCATATGATACTTTTTCAAAATATTCTCTTTAATCATACACATAACGAAATATGATCATTTTAGATTACTATATACTAGATTATTCTTAAATAACATGTTCTTCGGTCACTATTAGCATGGTAATCTGGATATTTTTCCCTTAAATAGTGCCTCTTCTCTGGCTACTCCCCTATCACGGCTTTCTTGTCTCACCGGTTTCACCTTTAGGATGACATAGTTCTTAGGAATTTTTCTCCTATTCCACTTTGCTAATAAACTTCTTAGCATGCTATTTTTCGAATAATTCTACTATAAAGTAAATAACATGAACTTATTTTATCATATCATGATTGTCAGGAATTTATGAATTTAGCTATTCATAACCATAAATAAATATACTTGTTCTGTTTGATTTGATAATTCTGAGTTTTGTTCATCCATAGCTTTTGCTTTGAAATATATCTGTTTTTATTAAATATTCAAAATTTTTGTTTACAAAGAAGGGCTTTTTGCTTCAACACATGAAGACTTGCCCTTAACTTGCTGGAGGCTTACATATTTATAGCCTAAGAAAACACGTAAAACTTATCTACACTGTTCTTACTTTACACGTTTCCTATATACATTTGTCCTTAAAAAGACAATAATGGCAAGTGCTAAAATCAAATAAATGAATAAAAGAAAAGTCAAAAAGTGTACCCTAGAAATTGTAAATTTATTAAATGTTTACATGATTCACGTATCTTATTTTTCACAAAGCTAGCTTTTTCTCCATATGTCACTTTCTTCCTTTAATATTTTTGTCTCCTTGTGTTTCTATTATTGCTCCGTTGATTTTTATCTTCTAGCTGGCATCCTTATCTTCTTGTTGGTTTTTACTTTTATCCTAGCTAGACTTCTGGGATAATATTATCTCCTCCATTACATTTATAACATTGATGGTCTGGATATTTGTGTCCAATTATCTTACAATATCTTGTTAATAATTTGGCTGAAAAAAAATCCCTTTTTAATTGCTCTGGCAGTAGATTATTTTTCTTGGTTAAGTAACATCATTATCCATTGCCTAACATCTTTCATATCTGTTTGTCCTAGCTCTCTTGAACTTGAATAAATCATTTGATGGTCTCTAGAATAATAGCTCCATATTGGATTTCCATTGACGTAATTATTTGCTAATTCTTGAATAATTATAGCTAATCTAATATGTCATTTATTTGCATAAAAATCAGGTATCTTGATTTTGGGTATCTTTGGCTGCTGCACGATATCTTCTGGTATAATTATATCTCTGGTTAATCCTATTTTTACAACTTGAATAGCTGGTTTGATCTTGTCGTATAATATCTCTACTGGTGCTATATAAAACTTTATATAAAATAGATTTCCTTTGGTTACTCTTTTATAGGTGGTGAATACTTTATTTAATTCTTCTATAGCTGCTAGTTCTTCTCCATCTTGGGTATATACGGTATTTAATAATCCATAGTCAACACATGTTTTTATTAAGCTTGGATTGGTTTTGGGTAGTGCGATTAGCTTGTTGTAACCCTGCAATTTTTGGGTTATATAGTTTGTGTTTGGTTCTTGGATATTTGTAGCTCTGGGATTAAGGTTTAGAAAAGTTTATACTTTGTAGATATTTTCTATATAACCTCGGGCTATATGGTTCTAAGCTTTTTTATCTTGGTTCAAACTATCTCGATATGTAGTAATTTGTGGGGGTATGTACAAGGGGTCTTTTTGTATTTTTGGTATAAATGATTTTTCAAATATCTTATTCATGTTCATATTCTGATATCTTTGTCCACTAACTCCTTTGTTTGTACCTGCAATTGTAGATTGATAAACGTTGTGGGTTTTACGGTGTGTCCCAACGTCTCTTTTTAGCTCTAAAATTTTAATTTTTTTGGATTGACATAGCTCTACATACTGCTGAGTTAGCTGATTCATAGCTTTAGACTTCAGTTTAACTTCAGTAGTCTTTAGCTTTTCTTTTTCATTACCTATACTGTCCACTTTCATTGAAAACATAGTTAGAGTTTTGAGTATTTTTTCTAAAGCATCATCTTCTGTAATATTAGTTTGTGCAGCTTTTTCTTGATATGTAATCTGGAATAACATTTTTGTTAGTACTAATTACTTCAATTGTAAATGTAAAATTTAATATATTTAATACTAGTCTCCAAATCTCTTTTGTTATAACTGAATTTTGTATTTTCTTTGTTAACCACCAACGTACCTGTGTATTATCTGTCCGTACAATAAATTTGTTATATACAATATATGGTTCAATATCTTTCTAGCTTGCCTCACATGTCGAATGCACAAATTCCCATTTTTGTTGACACGCTACAAAATTTATCAAAGACTACTCAAGGGCAATACTATCCTAACACTTCCAATATTCCTCTCCAAACTCTTCAATATAGAACTACCAGATACTCTGCTCCACCTGTAGTTCATGCTTTTGCAGCACCACCCCCACCCGACGCTCCTAATTTTGAGGTTTATCCATCGGTTGTACCTCTCCACTCTACGAGAGAGCCTGTATTGAATATTTCTGCTGATTAATATCATGCTATTGAGCCCACATTTAAGTCTACTGGTCTTTATGGCTACACTTACCGCCTGAATTTCCTCTTAACACTGAGAAGCCTATTATAATATAAGCACAAGAGGAAATGACAAGAAAATTGAGATCCTGTAGCACATTTGAGGCGTTGTTGCAACCAACTAAGGGGTGCTGGAGGGAAGTAAGAATTACTCATGACATATTTTGGTGAGAGTCTTTCAGGTCTAGCCTCAGAATGGTTTATTGATCAGGATATTGATAGGTGGAATAGTTGGGATGACCTGGCTAACAAATTCGTGCAACAATTCCAATACAATGTGGAGTTGATTCTTGACGAGAAATCCCTAACTAATATGAAGAAAAAGAGTACTAAAACTTTCAGAGAGTATGTGATTAGATGGCGTGAACAAGCTGCTAGGGTTAAATCGCTAATGAAAGAAAGAAAGATTGTAAAGGTGTTCATTCAAGCGCAGGATGAAACATATTATCAAAACTTGATACCTACATTAGGCAAGCCATTTATTAAGGTCCTCAAAATAGGAGAGATGATAGAGGATGGAATTAAGATCGGTCGCATTATGAGTTTTGCAACATTAAAAGGGACTACTCAAGTAATTCAAAATGGTTCATGTCTGGACCTGAACCGGGGCCCTGGCCGTAACAGGCATCCTAAACCATGAAGGCCCAAGAACCCTTCTAACTTGTAATCATATACACCATACATATACAAATAGAAAAATACGGAAAATACATAATGAACGGAGTCATGGTCATAAGTCAGATGTTAATTCAACAATGGAAAATAAAATCCAAAACCATCTGACAGTATCTGAAAACCGTCTGTGAAATTTCTACTACATGATCAAATAACAACTGTTTGAAAACTGGGATAAGGTCCCTATTAGACCAAACCCATGACTAAAGATGAATTTCTAAAAAGAAATAGTCCTTCTGAAATATAGAAGGCCCACCAACTGAACTCTACACTTCTATCTGATGAAATCTACTGTTTATCAGGACCCCTAGACTGAGCCTCAGAACCTGGAAGGAGGGGGCAATACAATTGTACTGGTACACGAAGAAATCCAAAATAATACTTTTACCTAAATAAAATGACTGAGAGTGGGTCATAAAACATCATAAATGATATATTTTAAAACACATAGGCAATTCTTTCATAATTATAAAACATTCTTGTAATGCAGTTCTGATCTTTGTATTACTTCTGCATTAGGTGGCACTCCCCTATAATTCTGATATTCCATGGGTGGTATGGAATCTGCCATTGACTCGGCAGGGAAGACCTCAACCCGAGTGTGATGCAAGGGTTGGATTTTCTGATTCTGATACACTACATGACACTAGGCCAACAAAATATAATATACCCAGATTGACAAATTACAGTTTTGGGCAACGAGTTGTCTGAACTTGTTCCTTCTTCGGGGAACCACCTTACATATCTTTATGCCCAATTTTATACTATTTTGAATCATGCATTATTCTAGTTTCGACATCTAAAAATTTTGACTTCAAACATGCATTTTTCTGTTCTGAATTAACATAGCATAATCTGAATTGGTATCGTCACACCAAAACTTGAAAGTCCTCTTTTCTGAGCCATAATGTATCATGCATAATTCTTTTATTAAAACATAGTTCAGACCACCCAAACATATACACAATATAAAAGATTTTATGTTCCGAAAACACAAGTCAAAACTATGTTGAGATTATTCAAACATATGGTGGTCATGTGTTCTTTTGGAAAACAATGCTACTTTTTGTTATATGCATATTCAACATTTATCAACATGTATAACCCCCTCTTTCGATTCCAAAATCATATTCAAGTCATAGTATAGTTCAATACATTCCGTGTCATGCTTTTCAAGATGCATTTCAAAACAATCCATATCATATGAAAAATGGAATAAATCATATCAAGAGAGGGATATCATATGAGTTATGCTCTTTATTCAAATATCAACTTAAAACACATACATATATATATAATTTCAAATCAATTTGGGGGAAGGCCTAAAGACCAAAACAATGTCATTGGGACTTCTAAAACATGATTATAAATCATAAATCTAAAACCCATTTTTCTTAAAATAATAATTTCTATGCCATGAGATTTTTAGAAAAACCCCACGTACCTAAATTTAGGAATTTATCGGATGATTCTTGAAGCCTACGATTTGGGGATTCCAAATCTTCAATCAATCTTGAAAACTTACGGTTAAATCTTAAGTTATTTGGATATTTAGTTTGAAACACTAGAGAGTGTTCTTGTGAAGTTTTGATGAAAATATGAATAATGTGGTCACTTGAGAGTAAAATCATTTGTTTAAGCTGATAAGGGGATGGAAAATATCCAATATACCCTTAATGAGACTGAATAAAAATATAACTGGGAACTCGATGTTATGGGACCCCGCGACGCGGAGCCATCACATTGTCCCATTGGTTTGGACCTATAACTTCAACGAGACGTTCCATAATCGTACTAGGCTACGAAAATTTGATAATTGTTAAATAGACGCCCTCCATGATGTACCAAGCACTAAAATAATGGTTTTTATTCTAGCCCGAAATGCGGGATGTTACAGTTTGGGAAGTATTAGAGGAAAGAAGAATGAGGAAGATGCATCTGCCATTGTATTAGGACAACAGACACGGGCGAGAGGACCACACTATCGTTATCCATAGGCTTAAACTCAAGTTTATGCCCAAGCTCCACAGAATATTTCCCAAAATCCATTAACTCCATTCCTCCACCTCTATATCCAGTGTATATTGCACAACTATACATTCAACCCCATCTTACCCTCAATGGCATGCTCCAACTCCTCAGAGTCATGCTCCATGTCCATAAACATACCAAAGCCTTTCTAGGCCCAATTTTTTTCCAAGCCAAACAATGAAATAAGGTAGAAGTTGAGGGATAATGTCACACCAATTGGAGAGTCGTATGTCAGTTTATTACAGAGATTGGTATAGAGGGGCATGATCACTTCTCTCCTTGGGTATACTCCTGACCCATATTCAAGAAGTTTTGATCCTAATGAATGATGCACATATCATTCGGATGTTCAGGGTTACAGCATTAGAGATTGTCCGGCTTTGAAAAGAGAAACTAAAAAGATGATTCAAGATAAATCAATTAAGGTGCAGAACATTGACAGTGAGGGAAGCTCTAGTCATGCTGATATGTAAACAAGTGGTTAAGATGTGAGGCTGAGCAATTGAGAAGTTACCTCTCTCTCCCTACTAGGAAGAGGTCTGGTAGTTTGTTTTATTTAATTTCTATTATCTGAATTATTCTAGGGTTGTAATTTGGGAACTATCTTATTTTGTCCCTTTGTCGTTATGTTCAAACCCTTCTATCTTTCATTTTAATTAAATAAAGTGCCCCTTTTTCCTTTGTGTTTTAATGTGTCGTGTGTTTGTTTTCATTATACAATACATTTTATTTTAATTCTAATGATATGACATGCCTACGAAATTTTCAGCCTGATCTTCAAATTCAATTTAATCATGAAACATTGAATTAGAGGGCTAAGTTAGAAAAAGCATATCAGAAATAGGTAGAGTGCTGAGACATTTGGTTACAAGTTGAAGCCTTCTTTGAAAATTAAAAAAATTATTTTGAGAATCACAATAATAACTTGGTCATCAATTGAAAGACACGTCTCAATTATGTCAAATAGTGACTGCGTGAACAGAAAGAAAATCGGCTCCACAAAATCATGAATCATTTAATGTAAGGAATTTACAGCAAAAATGGAATTGTATACTGAACAAGCGCAGAAGTAGTGATGCAGATGCTCATTAAAGTTTGTATTGTGAAAATATCACAAATGACCTTTATCTTTCATTTCATACTGCATAATGTGTACTGGCATTTACAAGGATTGATATGACGAAGGTATTTTATTCTACTATCCAAATATTGTGTCATCCTTTGTTTACCCTATTCAAGCCTTAGTTTTGTCTTCTTTAATACACCTCTTTTTCAATCAAGTAGAGTCAGCAAAGCTCGAAAGAAGGGTGTCGAGTAAAACAATAGTCACGAAAGTGTCAAAAAGAAAAAAAAAGAAAGAAAAGAAAAAATGTGTCCAAAAAGAAAGAAAAGAGAAGAGTGCCAAGAAAAATAGAGTCAAAAAAATTCCCAAATAGAAAAGAGTCAATAAAAGAAAAAAAGAGGAAAGAAATCAAATCAAGCAAAAGAACAAGTTGTCGAAACTACGCATAGGTTAATCCTTATTGTTTGAGTCGATTCCAAAAGTTGTAAGTCCTACCCCACTTCAATCGTCGTTTGGGCCTCGTGCCATCCTTTCTTTCAAACCCTATTCAAAAGGTAAGTTACAACCAAAGAAAGACCTTCAAATCAATCTTTGAGAATGTTAAGGCTAAGCATACAAGGGATATAATGACCCATTTTGGGAACTACTTGTCTTCCTCAGCATAAGGAATCGAGAGAGAAATAAAAATGACAGTCTTATTGGTGAAAACCCTCACGGGCATCGTAAGGCGATGGTAAGTTGAGAGAGATACAAATGTGAGAGTCTTATCGGCGAAAACTATTACGGGCACTTTAAGATGACTGTGAGTTGAGAGAAATAAAAAAAATAGAGCATCAATGGTGAAAAACCCTCACAGACACCATAGAGAAAGAGTGAGTTAAGATAAATAAAATTAAAGAGGCTTGTTGGAGAAACCCTTCAAGGTGCCACTAGCCAAATGGGTTTTTAAATGTAATGGGTCCAAGCAAGTAACTCAGTTTAAGAGCTATTAACTCAACAACAATTGATAGAATATTCTGATGGAAAGATCAGGTAGCTTAATCAAAAATACATGGCATAATCATTAGAGTTGACTGTCATTTCTAGATAAATTTTTCATTTCTTTGTTTCAAATGGGGACATTCATTGTCTTTTCTTTCTTCTCTTTATCTTTATTTTGTTTTCTTGATTCAATTTTCCAAATAAAAATCATTGTCATTTATTCTCGTCTTTGAGTCAAGTCCATGGCAAAACAAGTGAGAAAATATTTCAAAACTAGCTACCAGCTTCTTCAATTACACAAAGCAAGACAAAAGGTCAACACATGAAAGAGAAATAATTGTGAGCCGAAATAAGGCGTGCAGATAGTTTTGTCAACAGACAAGTCGGGGAACTCATGGAAATATCAGGGTTCAAATGGTTTATATAAGAAGTATGGCAAAGCAGAGATACTATTTCTATTTCAGAGTTACTCTTAATAATCTGAGCTTAGGTCAATGATGCAACAAGTCAGTGACATATGCTAATAGTTGAAACAAAGATTAAATCTAACAGGGGCAAGAGCGATTGCCATGAAAGCCAAAGACACAAACTAGCCACATGTTTTTAAACTAACAAGTTTTGTTTGTATGAAACAAAACACATGTTACCTTCGATTCAAGGATTTCAAAGCCTAAACATCAAAATTTGTAATGCCACACTTCCACAAATGTAGGAGATAATATTGTTGCACAGGTTTGGTAATCAAAACCATGGTAAAAAATCATCATCCAATATATCTAGGAGAGACACACTTTCTTGTCCGGATGATTCAGGTCCATTTATTAGGTGATGCACTACCTAAATTGAACCTCCACTTCTAGAAGTCGCACTTTCTAGTTAAGTCCTTCCACTTAACCCCTAGGAGATGCACCTCCTTATCTGAGTAATCCAAGTTTTATTTATTTGGTGATGCACTTCCTTAATTGAATCTTCATTCCAAGAAGTCTCACTTTCTAGTGGAGTCCTTCTACTTGACCCCTAGGAAATACACCTCCTAAATTGAACCTTCACTCCTAGAAGTCGCATGTTCTAGTTGAGTCATTCCAGTTGATCCTAAGGAGACACATTTCCTTGTCTAGGTAATTCAGGCAACATTTGTAAGGAGACACACTTCCTTTTTTGGGTAATTCAAGCAATATTTGTAAGGAGATGCACTTCCTTGTTTGGGCAATTCAAGTGACATTTGTAAGGAGACGCACTTCCTTGTTTGGGTAATTCAAGAAACATTTGTATGGCGATGCACTTCCTTGTTTTGGTAGTTCAAGTAACATTTGTAAGGAGATGCACTTCCTTGTTTGGGTATTTTATAAAATATTTGTAAGGAGATGAACTTCCTTGTTTGGGTAATTCAAGCAACATTTGTAAGGAGATGCATTTCCTTATTTGGGCAATTTAAGTAATAGTTGTAATAAGATGCACTTCTTTGTTTGGGTAATTTAAGCAACATTTTTAAGGAGACGCACTTCGTTGTTTAGGTAATTCAAGCAACATTTGTAAGGAGACGCACTTTCTTGAATGGGTAATTAATAAAACAATTTGTAAGGAGACGCTCTTCCTTGTTTGGGTAAATCAAGCAACATTTGTAAGGAGACACACTTCCTTGTTTGGTTAATTCATGAGACATTTGTAAGGAGACGCACTTCCTTGTTTGGGTAATTCAAGCTACAAATGTAAGGAGATGCACTTCCTTGTAATTCAAGCGGCATTGGCAAGGAGACACATTTCCTCGTTTGCTAATTCAAGAGGCATTGTTAAGGAGACACACTTCCTTATTTTGGTAAATCAAATGGCATTTGTAAGGAAATGTACTTCTTTGTTTTGGTAATTAAGTGGAATTGGTAAGGAGATGCACTTCCTTGTTTAGATAATTCAAGAAACAATGGTAAGGAGACGAACTTCCTTTATTGGATAGTTTGAATTTTGATTTTTAGGTGATGCACTTCCTAACTTTAGTCTTGATTCCTAGAAGATGTACATCCTAGTCGAGTTATCCCCCTTGATTCCTATAAAACGCACCTTTTAGTCGAGTCATTCCCTTTGATTGTTATATGACGTACCTTTTAGTAGAGTCATTCCCTTTGATTCCTATAAGACATACCTTTTAGTCGAGTCATTCTACTTGATTCCTATAATGATGTGACTTTCACAAAAGTCCTTTCATGATAAAATGGGGCTAAATTTAATTCGTGCGTTTGGAATTTCACTTTTCTGGCAAATAAAATATCTTTATAATAATCTTTGTTTGAGATAATTTTCTTTTTAGTTTTGATCTGCTTTTTGGAGCCCACCTGAAGAGCAGGGAAAATAAATAAAAATTCAAGCAACATGGAGAAGAAGTTGAAAGTCAAGCAACTAGGTGAAGAAATTGAAAGTCAACAGATTGAAAAATAGCAAGTCAGGAACCCGCCTCAATAACAGGGTAAAGAAATTTAAAACCAAGCAACAAGTGATGAAATTGCAAGTTGGGAGCTCACCCGGAAAACAGAGTGATAAAATTGCAAGTCAGGAGCCTGTCTGAAGAACAGGGTGAAAAAATAGCGAGTTAGGAGCCCGCCTGAAGAATAGGGCGATGAAGTGGCGAGTCAAGAGTAAAGGAAAGCTGCATAGATAGAGTTTTTGTAATTTAATTTATGTTTTTAACTTGTAATTTTCATTTTTGATGTAATGATAGAGCCGCAGGCCGGAACCTCGACGGGACCTCACTCGACTCTCCAACTCGGCTATCCTTCTGCCTTATGTTTCTTCCTTTGAATAATTGTTGGGTCAAAATTCTGTCTCATTCTCTACTTCTTCGTATGAAAACACTTTGTGTTTACATGAACAGAAGAGAATGATGTAGACACGTAATTTTGTCCCTCCCCAAAAGCAATTTTACCATTTTTTCCTCGTCTTACTGCGTGCCCTCACCCGTGTTATTATATACCACAAAAATACAAAAAAGAACAATCCATAGCAAATTTTATCTTATTTTAATCTATCCTAACAAAGTTTATCCTAAAAACTCACTACCCTAACACCCTACCAACGTGAACCCCTACCTACTCTTTTATTCACACGTTATTTCCACTTATAACGAGGGACCAGAAAAGGAAAAGAAAAAAAAGGGCCCACTTGGATTCCATTATTTTTCTTTCCAATTAAAAAGGACAAAAGGAGAAGATAGAAACATCGACTCATGAAAAAAAAGGGAGAGGGGACCACTCTTAATTCATTCATACACAAACCTCCCCTAACAGATATTGATTCATTACTCCTTCACTGGAAAATTGAACATACATATACCAACGTACCTTTATATATCGAGACCACCATGAACAGATAGAGGTGGAGGAAGGTGAAAAAATATGGGAGTAAGAATTGGATGAAAAATAGAGGCAAAACAGGGAGAAATTAAGCAAAAGAGAGAGTAAGGACTGTTGTGGTAAAGAGAAAGATCTATGAGAGATAGAGAAATCACGTGAGAGGGGGGTGGAAGCCATAAACAGAGGGATCTAGTCAGCTGGCTTGTGTTGTTCGGTGAACTTCTCGCCGGAAGCAGCCATCTATCGCTAGAATCAACCATTTTTGACCACCATCATCAAAGCCCAGTAGGCAACCCCAAAATCCATCAAAAAGAGCAAAATGAATCGACTCCCCCTATTCCCTTTCTTCGCATAAACAGTAGTGGGGTAAAAAATTAAATGTAGGTTTATCTTTACTTCATGATTTTTTGATTTGGATTGGAGAAAATAGAATAAAAAGGGTTAGATTGAGGTCGGATTGAGTTTGAATTGAGGTTCGGTTCGTGGTTTCCAGATGTGGACTCTTTTTAATTGAATAACACAGTTTGAAAGCCCTAATTTTAGGTCCAATTCTTTATCTCTTCTCTTTATTTTGATAACGTGATTTGGTGATTATGTGTTGGGTAATTGTAATTGCTTGATTTTATTGATGTTATGATTATGTGCTTGACGATGTGATTTCGGTGATATGAGGAGCGAATATGAGTAATTTTGATGGTGTGAATGATAAAAATGAAGTTTGGGGCATGAATCAAAATTGGTAAAAGTTAATATTAGTGCATTTTGATTCATTGTCGATGTTGAATGTGATATGTCGTCGAGCGGGTAGGGAAAAAGTGGGCTCGAGTAGGCAAATTTAGAATTGGTCGATTGTTGGAATGTTTTGAATATTTGCTGAATGTCTTGTCTACCGTATTTTGAAAATGTATTCATTTAGCCGGGGAATGCCCTGAGACACATTGCATTTATTCACCGGGAACTGCCCCGACGTATTATGTTGGCAGAAGATGTTCGTGATGAAGGCCCGAGACATCGGGTAAAATGTTGGAGCATAGTTTAGGACTAATGTAGGTTAGTGTAGGTTTACATTTCACATTTTTTAATTTTAGACTGTATAATTGGACTGGACATTATATTTTTGGGATTCATTTTTTTTTGTTTGTTGATTCGATGATTCTTGTTTATGTGCTTTAGAAATTCGTAGTATTAAATTAGCTGATATGCTCCAGCAAACTATCATGGTCGTATCACGGGATCGAGGGGTGCCTAATACCTTTCCCTCGGTCAACAGAATTCCTTAGCCGAAATCTCTGTTGGCAAACCAGTTTAAAAAGAGTCAAATCATTTTGAAAAAAATATTTCAAAGGTCACTTGGCACCCCAGATTATGCCAGGTGGCGACTTTGAGTTCAATTGAGATGAATTTTTTTTTGAAACAAATTTTCATCTTTTGTCACTTTAATCATAAAAAACCTTTTCAAACTTTAAAATATAATTTTTTTTCTGGTTAAAAAGGGGTGTGACATCTTACACATGAGTTCTATGAATCATTATCGTCGTCACATAAGGCATGAGTTAATTTTGTGATAATAGGCCTGATTTTCATCGGTACTAATCATGATATAAGGTTTCATGGGAGATAAGAAATAGAAGCATTCTCTACTTTACAAGATACAACGAATAAACTTAATCTTAGTGACACTACTCCTCTATGCCCCAAATAGTAAACAATATACTTCATCATT
>JAPEIP010000010.1:10986777-11044393 GCA_026120095.1 Capsicum chinense | reverse complement strand
TAGAAGCATTCTCTACTTTACAAGATACAACGAATAAACTTAATCTTAGTGACACTACTCCTCTATGCCCCAAATAGTAAACAATATACTTCATCATTTTCAAATTAGGAATCCCCCATCACACATCTAACTACTAGAGATTGAACCTCACTACATAGTACATCTAGGTTGGAGCCTAACTCGGAGGAAAAGGGTGTTAGCTTTAGCTATGAGACCTTGTACTCTATATCCCATTAAGAACATTACTTCAGTTTATCACAACTATCAAACAAACTCTAGTTTTAAATCAAAGAGTACTAATCGTATAGATCATTGATTTGCATTTTCATCAATCATAACATTCAATCCTATCATTACTATATCCACTTCTTGGATCTCCCCACTAAGAACAACTAATTCCATTTACTCACACATAAACTTTCTCGATAGATCTCCTTCCTAACTATTTCATATAAAAAAAGTTCATGTTCTCCTTTCCCCCTTAGATCCATGACACGCTCCTAGACTTGTAGACATAACCTCACATCAAAATTTGTAGCGACAACTCTCAAGACAAAAGAGACATCACCATATACTTAAACTCTAAACTCTCCCTGATGAACAAAACTTCGAAGGCCTCGCTTTTTGAAAATGCTACTCTTAACTATCTCTATCCTCTATAGACATCAATCTACAACTCCCACTCTCATGAGCATATGCATCCACACTCCTTATCACAAAGGGAGTTATCAATATACATATGAGCACAAACTCTCCTCAATAATTTTTTTTATTATTATAAAAATACTAAATTTATTCTTGCATATTCTCTTTTTAGGGACTAATCGTAATTTTATCCAACCCCTAAGGTCATCAACTTATGACTACCATTATCATAGTCATAGACACCTACGCTTCTAAAAACTTAATGCTCCATCTTCAATTCCTTAGAATACTAGCATTACACCTCTAAACACACAACTTAGAACTTAATAGAATTTTTAAAACTATACCAAAGGTGCACACTACCTACATATATCTGCCCAGTTCAAATCTAAAGAACACCATACAAAAACTTTCTAGACTTCTCCATACTATAAGATTCAAGAACAAAATCTAGGTATGCGTGACACTCGTACACATGACGCCTTATCTAAAAACATGCTACCTCAGGGTTCAACTAATTCCTATGTACTCATGTTTTTATCCACTTAATGATTCAGCCACAATTCATCGTCTTACTTTTGTTCTCTTGTATACATATACATTACAATTGACCACTCATTATTCCACAAGTTTTCAACCTAGGGTATTGCACACCTCAGATCAAGCCTACAAGGTCGTTCCCAAAAAATACTCATCATTAGTCTTAAGATACTATTCTTATCACCAAACTTCACATATAACATTCAAGCCTATAGTCTAACATCAATCATGTACCACCAATGATGCATGCCACATACTATACTAGTCCATCAAATTGGGAAATCAACTCAAAATACTTCATTTTATTTAACTACTACCTACAATCAGGACCTTTAGGGACATGACTACTACACCTCAAAATCTACTACCTATCTTCTCACAAGAAGTACTAGTCTACAAGTACTAGAGTAAAGACAATCAAAAGGGGGGTAAAGTCATAATTGGGATAACTAATCTCAATGTTATAATACAACCCATTTCAATCATATCAACATATTCTAATTTCTCACATCATATTTACTTACCCGTGCATACATCACTACTACCTTCAACATTCCACGTACAACATTGAATATTTTTACCCATAACTTATTGACTAATCTACACTTTTTTAATAACAATCTATAACTATTTTCTACAACTACCATACCTATCTATTCTGAGATCCTTCCCTATGTTGAATAAATAATAATCATATCCTGTCACTTCCTTCACAGACTGTCATCCAATCTAGAAATATTGCTACCACAATAGTTTATCACTATAAAGTGGAAAACCATCCCCCAATCAATAGTTATACAACTAAAACTATTTATTTATACAAAAGTCAGCCTCACTCTGACTTTTAATCTTGTGACTTCATATCACCAACTTCTTAGACCATATCACTACTAATAGGTCATGGCACTTTAACACTACTCAGGTGGAAATATATTTCTAACATTCTGATACACATCATTACCCTTATTCATGACATCCTCAAAAAGAATTTTGAAAGGGGATTGAATACACTTCGTACCTCAGGCTAAAAAACATGATTTCATCAGGATAAAGGTATACTCTCAAATCAATATACCTTAAAGCACTAATTTACTCCTCTTAATTCCTTCTTCCATCTCATAATCACTCAATCAGAGAGAACCACATTGGTGGGGGAGCTAGACTCCTAGACTTGTATTGCCTTGACAATGAGGCATGGCCCATGAAGTTAAAGCAAGTAAGAAATTTTGATAAATTTCTTATGGATGACGCTATAGAACAAACTATAGTATGAAATAATAAGAATCAACTCCTAAATGCCCTATAGCCTTCTTATTATAAGAGTGGTTCACAACACACCCATAAGCAAGACTCTAGTATAAATAATTTTACAGACTCCCTGGGAACATGAACCGTGCTCTGATACCAAATTTTTCACGACCTAAATTGAGGCCCTGGTTGTGACAGACATGCCGAACCATAAGGGCACGAGTGCCACTTCTAACCTGCAATCATATACACCATTCATATACTAAGAGGAAATGTAGAAATACAAAATAAAATGGAATCATGGTCAACTTTTATTTCAAACTACTCAATACTAAAATGAGTTCATAATGATAAAAAATATCTAACACTAGTCTACGAAATCTCTTCTAACTAAAAATAACCTCTGTCTGAAGACTAGGACAATGCCCCCATTCAGGCCATGAATCAAAATAAAATAACAATGACATATATATTAGACCTTCCAGAATAAGGGAGGGTAACCAACTACAAATATCTGACCAATCAATCTATGACTTAGCGGGCCCTCGAGACTGAGCATTAGATCCTGAAATATATGGGGTCAATACAGATGTACTGATACACAAAGAAATCCAAAAGAATGTATTTATATATATCATAAGTGAGAGAAATTCAAAAACCATTTTACATATAATATATGAAAACACATGGGCTATAACGCCCCTTAAAAACTCGTGCATGTATTAACTCCTGATAGTGTACTCTTAGACTTGAAAACTTAAAAATATTCTAAGTGTCAAAGAGACATAGTTTTGGTTTTAGCTTCTAAACTTTGGGGAATTTAGTTTTGACCATCCCGGCCTTTGATATTTGATTTTATTGTCGATTCATGATCGGCGAATTTAATAGTGCATATTGGGTGAGTTTCAGAATGTTTGGACGTCATTTAGGGCATGTTTGGATACCTAAAACAGTGGCATCATGGGATATGCATGCATCACATGGTCCAATGTACGGTGGCAGCATGCAATATAGCATGCGTTACATGCTCCAGTGTGGTGGGATATAGTATGCGACGCATGGTCTGCTGTACGCTTGGAAATTTTCAGCAATTAAGCTCCGTCTCATTAAGGGTATATTGGGTATTTTTCCCATACCCTTATCATCTCAAACACGAAATTTCAACCCCAATAGAGCATATTACTCATACATTTACCAAAAATCATCAAGAACACTCTCTTGGGTTTCAAACTAAAAATCCAAATAGCTCGAGATTCAACCGTAAGTTTTACAATATAGTTAGAGAGTCGGAATCCCCAATCCGCAAGCTTCAAGAATCATCCATTACTTTCCGAAATAGAGGTACATGGGGTTTTTCTAGAAATCTCATGGACATAGAAATCTTAATTTAAGAAAAGGGTTTCGAATTATGAATGTATTCATGTTTTAGAAGCTTTAATGATATTGTTTGGGGCATTGGGTCTTTCCCCGAAGTGATTTGAAAACTTGTATACATATATGTATGTGATTTGAGTTGATATTTGAAATTGAGAGTATAACTCACATAGAATCCCTCTCTTGATATGATTTTTTCCATGTTTCACATGATATGAATTGTTCAAAATGCATCTTGAGAAGCTTGTTACGAAAAACCTTGATCTATGAATGATTTGGTTATAAATATTAAATTTAAAAAAGGGGGTTGTTTGTATTGATAAATTTTGAACATAATCATATAATGAAAAGAGTTGCATGGTCTGTTAAAGATTACATGACCACCACTAGTTTATTGAAAGGATAGGAATTTTGAATAGTTTTGACTTGTGTTTTTGGAATATGAACTCTCTTTGTTAAATTACATGTTTAGGTGATCTGAACTATGTTTTAAAGAAATATCATGCTTAGTGCTTTATGGCTCAGAAAACATGGCTTGCAAGTTTTGGTATGGCGATACCAAATAAGAAATGTCATATTAGACCAGACTAATACAGAAATCAGACTTTATCAGATTTTCATGATTTAGATTTCAGAATGACTCATATATAGAACAGTCTAAAATTGGGCATAAAGAGATGTTAGGTGGTTCTCTTAATAAGTCACGAGTTCAGATAACTCATTTTCCAAAATCGTGATTTTTCAATCCTGGTTTATATATTACACTGGCCTAGAGCCCTATGGCGTATCAGACTCAGATACTCTAACCCTTGCGGCACACTTGGGTTGGGGGCTTCCTCTCCAAGTCTATGGTAGATTCCATATGGTCTTTAGAATATCATACTTGTAGGGGAGTGCCACCTAACTTAGAAGTAATACAAATATCAGAATTTGCATTGACAGAAAGGTTTCAGGTTTTTAGAAAGGGCCCGTATGTTTTGAAAACCACTTGAAGTATAATGGTTTGACAAAGTTACTCTTAAATATTTTATTTATATAAAAGATTTCTTTTGGATTACTTTCCATACCAGTACATCTGTATTGACGCCCTCCTCCTTCCAGGTTTTGAGGCTCAGTCTAGGGGTCTAGAAAAGTAGTAGAGTTTATCAGACAGAGTTGTAGGTGTCCAGTTGGTGAGCCTTCTTTATTCCAAAAGGCTTGTTTTTTCAGATTCTGTCATTTTTTTTGTGTTGGTCTTCTGGGGGCATGTCCTAGTTTTCGACAGTGGTCAAATTTTTATGTAGTAAAGATTTCGTAGATTGAGTCAAATATTATTTAGATGCCATTGATTTATAGTTTACATACTCATGCTAAATTCAAAATTGACCATGTTTTCATAGCATATTATGTTTCTGCACATTCTTTAATTATATGAATATTCTGCTTGATTTCCAGATCAAGAAGGCCGTTTCGGGCCTTTATGGTTCAGGATATCCATCACGGCTTGGCCATGGTTTGGGTTGTGACAAACTTGGTATCAGTGCACGGTTTATGGTCCCAGGGTGTCTACAAAATCGCATCGGGTAGAGTCTTGTTTATTGGTGTGTAGTACGCCATACTTATAAGCTGGAGGCTACTTGGCATTTTGGAAATGTCTCCTCTCTTTGTGATTTAGTTCGTACTTTAGAGTCTGAATTAGAATTGTCATCTAATCATTGATCTATTGTATATTATAAATAGTCATACCTCTATGTCGTTCCAACAACCAAGATACTTAGGATGATAATGTCCATCCCACCCATAGGATGAAGACCTATAATAGAGCGCATACTCCAGAACCTGTTACTACTCTGGGAGTAACTCCGTCCCTGACAAGTCCACCTCGGGCTCCACGAACCAATGTTAATCGTCCCCAGTCTTCTCAGAGGGACATATTGAATGTAGAATTTAGGCAGTCCATTCACATGCTTGCACAGTTGGTAGCCACACAGACTCAGATGTCAAAAAATACTGGGTCTACATGTATCACTTCTGGGGCTACTAGGGTGGGCCAGTTCATTAGAATGAACCCGCCTAAATTTTGTAGCACTAAGGTAGAAGAGGAACCACACAAGTTTATGGATGAAATGGAGAAGATTTTCATGGTAATGCATGTGGATCATTTGGAAAGTTTTGAGTTAGCAGCATACCAAATTAAAGATGTAGCAAACCAATGGTATAATGAGTGGGAAGAGGTAAAGGGTGAGATTATTGAGCCCATAATTTGGGGCGAATTTATGGGGGCTTTACTTGACCGATTCTTTCATTTAGAGCTGAGAGAAGCTAAATAAGAGGAGTTCATGAACCTTAAGTAGGGAACGAAGAGCATTCAGGAGTATACTTTAAAGTTTAATGAGTTGGCCTGTTATGCTTCTCAGATGATGAGTAGTATAAAGGCCAAAATGAGAAAGTTTACTTCTGTCCTTTCAGATGATCTGGTACTTGAGTGCCAGGGGGCTATGCTAAATAGTAATATGGACTTTGCTAGGCTGACAGTCCACATGCAGTAGGTAGAAGAGAAGAAAAATAAAATTTTTGAATCTAGAGAGAAAGACAAGAAAACAAAGAGAGACAGAACAGCGAATCAAAACCACAGCCAGCCACACAGTTGCAACTAGGGTAGTCAATGGAAAAAGAATAAGTTTACGAGTAACGCGTAGTCTTTAGCTAGCACCCCAGTGCCCAAACCCCCAGTTGATTGACGATCTCAATGTTTTTAGACTAGTTATAGACCCAAAGTTTAGGGTACTCAATCACAGGGTAGCGTGGCTCAGTAGCATCGTACTTTTCCATAGTGCAAGACTTGTGGTAGGCATTATCCAAGAAGGTCTCAGCTGGGCTGGTTGGTTTGTTATACATGTGGTCAGATGGGATACTTCTTCCCTTCGCTAGGAGGAGAGCTGGTGGAACTAAGTCTCAGGCAAACTCTTCTACACCACCAACACCTCAAAAGGGCACCACTTTAGCTTCCAGGAGCGATCACAACTAGCTGTATATGTTGACTAATTTCCAGGAGGTGGAATCCTATCCAGACATAGTCACCGGTACGTTACAAATCTTTTCCTATGATTTTTATGTGTTACTTTATCCCGAGTCTACCTTGTTTTATGTGACCCCATATGTGGCTATTTGTTTTAGGTTTGAGCCCAACATGATTGCTGAACCTTTCTCTATTTCCACTTCAGTAGGTGATTCTATTATGGCTAGGAGGGTGTACAAAAATTATGTTGTGTCTATTCTTAGTAGGGTTACTATGGCAGACCTCATAGAACTTGACATGGTTGCTTTTGATGCTGTCCTACGGATGGACTGGATCCATCGGTGTTATGCCACACAAAACTGTAGGACCCAAAAGGTTACCTTTTTTCTGAATGAGTCAGCAATAAAGTGGGAGGGGCATTCCTTATCACCTAGAGGGCACTTTATATCTTATCTCAGAGCCTGTAAACTTATCTCTAAGTGTTTTTTGTATCATCTTATTCAGGTTAAAGATTCTAATGCCGAAAGTCTTCCACTTCAATCTATTCCTATAGTAAATGAATTTCCAGAAGTTTTTCCTGATGATCTCCCAGGAATTCAACCTGATAGGGAGATAGATTTTGGCATTGATGTGTTGCCAGATACCCATCCTATTTTGATTCTGCCATATAGAATGGCTCCTGTAAAGCTAAAAAATTTGAAGGAACACCTAGTAGATCTCTTAGAAAAAGGTTTTATCAGACCTAGTGTTTCTCCCGGGGGTGCACCTGTACTTTTCATGTGAAAGAAAGACAGTTCCCTGCATATGTGCATAGATTACCGTAAGTTGAATAAGGTCACTTTTAAATAGGGTCTTCCATCTGTTCCTAGACCTATTTGTCATAGTTTTTATTGATGACATCTTGATTTAATCAAAAAGTGAGGAGGACCATACCAATTACCTATGAATTATTCTTAAGACCCTCAAATATCATAAATTGCATACAAAATTCTCCAAGTTTGAATTCTGGTTAAATTCTATTGCCTTCTTTGGGCATATTGTGTCTAGTGAAGGGATTAAGGTTGATCCCCTAGAGATTGAGGCAATGAGAAAATGGCCCAGACCAATGACTCCAACAGATATCTTGAGCATCTTGGGTTTGGTAGGGTATTATAGAAGGTTCGTAGAGAGTTTCTCTTCCATAGCTGCACCCCTTACCAAATTGACTCAGAAAAAGGTAAAGTTTTTATGTTCTGACTTTTGTGAGAATAGTTTTGAGAAGTTGAAAGACAAGTTGACTAATGCTCCTATTTTGACTCTTCCAGAAGGCACAGAGGGTTTTGTTGTGTATTGTGATGCATTTTGAGTGGGACTTGGCTGTGTACTTATGCAGCATGGTAAGGTAATTGCTTATGCATCTCGACAGTTAAAGCTACACGAGCGAAACTACCCCATCCATGACTTGGAGTTTGTGGCTGTGGTTTTTGCACTTAGGATCTAGCGAAATTATTTGTACGGTGTATATGTTGATATATTCACTGACCATAAGAGTTTGTAGTATGTTTTCTCGCAGAAAGAACTAAACCTCAGGTAGAGGTGCTGGAGGGAACTTTTGAAAGACTATCACATAAGCCTTCACTGTTATCCGGGTAAGGCAAATATTGTAGACAATGCCGTCAGCAGACTGTCTATGGGCAGTCTTTCTCATGTTTATGAAGGGAAGAGAGAGATGGTGAAAGATATTCACTAGCTTACAAATCTAGGAGTGCGACTATTAGATTTCAAAGACGGGGGAGTATTTGTTCATGAGATAGTGTAATCTTCCCTTTGTGCAGAAGTTAAAGAGAAGCAGGTTGAAGATCCCATCTTGATGCAGATCAAGAAAGATGTGGGTCAGCAGAAGGTGATGTCCTTCGAAATTGGTAGCGATGGTATTTTGAGGTATCAGGGTAGTTTATGTGTACCAGATGTTAATGGTTTATGAAAGAGAATCCTTGACAAAGCTCACACTTTGAGGTATGTTGTTCACCCAGGCTCTACTAAGATGTACCATGATCTGAAAACTATGTATTGGTGGAATAATATGAAGCATGATGTGGCTAACTTTGTTTTCAAGTGTTTGCATTACCAACAGTGAAAGTAGAGCATATGAGGCCTGGTGGTTCTTCCCAAGAGATAGCTTTACCCTTGTATAAGTGGGAGATAATTAATATAGACTTCATTACAGGACTTTCGAGGTCCCAAAACCAGTATGATTCCATTTGGGTAATTGTTGATAGACTGACCAAGTCAGCCCACTTTCTGCCTATCAGAACTAACTATTAGGGAGAGGATTATGCTAAGATGTTCATTGCAGAAATAGTTCATTTGCATAGGGAACCAGTATCCATCATATCCGATCGAGGTACATAATTTTCTTCTTAGTTTTAGAGATCTTTTCAGAAAGGTTTAGGTACCTAAGTGAACCTAAGCACTTCTTTTCACCCCAGACTAATGGATAGACTGAGCGCACCATTCAGACCCTTGAGAATATGTTGAGGGCCTGTGTGATTGATTTTAAAGGTAGTTGGGTAGAGCACTTGTCAATGATAGAGTTCGCATGTAATAATAATTTCCATTCTAGTATTAAGATGGCCCCATTTAAGGCATTGTATGGGAGAAGATGTAGGTCACCGATAGGGTTGTATGAGGTGGGTGAGACATAGATGTTTGGGCCTGATCTTATTCACCTGGTTATGGAAGATGTGAAACTTATTAGGGAGTGGCTTAAGACAGTGCAGAGTAGACTGATGTCCTATGCCAACATTAGAAGAAGGGAGTTAGAATTCGAAGTTGGAGATTGGGTGTTTCTAAAAGTTTCTCCTATGAATAGAGTCATGCGATTCGGGAAGAAGGGTAAGCTGAGTCCTCGCTACATAGGACCATACCAGATTGTGCTATAGATAGGCGGAGTTGCGTATGAGTTAGAGTTGCCTGTAAGTTTGGGTTCTATCCTGCTGGTATTTCACATATCCATGCTGAAGAAGTTTATTGGGGATCACTCATTAGTATTTCCTATTGAAGAAATTAAAGTGACAGACTCTTTATCCTATAAAGAAGAACCTATAGCAATTTTGGATTGCCAAGTTAGAAGGTTGAGAAGCAAAGAGATAGCTCCCTTAAAGTGTTGTGGAGAAATCAGAAAGTTGAAGAAGAAACTGCGGAATCAGAAGATGACATGAGAGATAGATACCTAAGCTTATTTGATCTGGTTAATGACGAAATGGAAGGTACGATCCTTGTCTTATTCCTTCTATGCCTTAGTGTGCTTGAAATCGTGCTTGACTGTATCCCATATCATCATTCGGGGATGAATAATCCAAAGGGGGATAATGTAATGCCCCTTAAAAAGTCGTGCATGTATTAACTCCTGATAGTGTACTCTTAGACTTGAAAACTTAAAAATATTCTAAGTGTCAAAGAGACTTACTCTTGTTTTTAGATTCTAAACTTCGGGGAATTTATTTTCAACCTTCCTGACCTTTGATTTTTGATTTTCATATTGATTCATGATCGGGGAAGTTAATAGTGCGTATTGGATGAGTTTTGGAATATTTGGACGTCATTTAGGGCATGTTTGGATGCCCAAAATAGTGGCATCATGCGATATGCATGCGTTGCATGGTCCAACACTCGGTGGTAGCATGCGATATAGCAGGAGTCGCATGCTCCAGTGCAGTGGGTAGCATGGGACGCATGGTCTGCTGCACGCCTGAGAATTTTCAGCAATTAAGTTCCGTCTCATTAAGGATATATTGGGTATTTTCCCACACCCTTATCAACTCAAACACAAAATTTCAACCCTAATTGAGCATAATACTCATACATTTACCAAAATCCAAATAGCTCGAGATTCAACCGTGAGTTTTAGAAGATAATTAGCGATTTGGTATCCCCAATCCGCAAGCTTCAAGAATCATCCATTACTTTTGAAAATAGAGGTATGCGGGGTTTTCCTAAAACACTCATGGGCATTGAAATCATATTTTAAGAAAAGGGTTTCGAATTATCAATGTATTCATGTTTTAGAATCTTTAATGATATTGTTTTGGCCTTTTGGTCTTTCCCTAAAGTGATTTGAAAACTTATATACATATACGTATGTGATTTGAGTTGATATTTGAAATTGAGAGCATGATTCACATGAAATCCCTCTCTTGATGTTATTGTTTCCATGTTTCAAATGATATAAATTGTTCGAAATGCATCTTGAGAAGCTTGTTACGAAAAACCTTGATCTATGAACGATTTGGTTATAAATCTTGAATTTAAAATAGCGGGTTGTTTGTATTGATAAATATTGAACATAATCATATAATGAAACGAGTTGCATGGTTTGTTAAAGATTACATGACCTTCACTTATTTATTGAAAGAATGAGAATGTTTCATAGTTTTGAGTTGTCTTTTCGAAACATGAATTCTCTTTGTTAAATTGCATGTTTGAGTGGTCTGAACTATATTTTGAAGAAAGATCATTTTTAATGCTTTATGGCTCAGAAAACATGACTTGCAAGTATTGGTATGACGATACCAAATTAGACAATGCCATATTAGACTCGGACTAATATAGAAATCAGACTTTATCAGATTTTCATGATTTAGACTTCAGAATGACTCATATTCAGAACAGGCTAAAATTGGGCATAAAGAGAAGGCACGAGTTTAGATAAATCATTTCCTAAAACCATAATTTTCCAATCCGAGTTTATATATTACATTGGCCTAGAGCCTTGTGGCGTATCATCCTCAGACACTCCAACCGTTGCGACACACTTAGGTTGGGGGCTTCCCCGCGGAGTCAATGGAGGATTCCATATAGCCTGTGGAATATCAGACTTGTAGGAGAGTGCCATCTAACTCAGATGTAATACAAAGATCAGACTTTGCATTGACAGAAAGGTTTCAGGTTTTCAGAAAGCGCCTGTGTGTTTTGAAAACCACTTGATGTATAATGTTTTGAAAAAGTTTCTCTCAAATATTTTATTTATATAAAAGTTTTATTTTGCATTACATTGTGTACCATCTCATCTTTATTGATCCCCTTCTCCCTCCAGGTTCTAAGGCTCAGTCTAGGGGTCCAGAAAAGTAGTAGAGTTTATCAGACAGAGTTGTAGGTATCCAGTTGGTAAGCCTTCTTTATTCTAGAAGGCCTGTCTTTTCAGATTATGTTATGTTTTTCCATTTTTTCCTACTGGGGACTTGTCCCAGTTTCAGATAGTGGTCATATTTTCATGTAGTAGAGATTTCGCAAACTGAGTCAGATGTTGTTTAGATGCCATGGATTTACAGTTTAAATACTCATGCTAAATTCAGAATTGACCATGTTTCTGTAGCATATTATGTTTTTGCATTTTTTTATTATATAAATATTGTGCTTGATTACCAAATAAATAAGGGCATTTCGGGTCTTTATGGTTCAGGATATCCGTCACGGCTAGGCCCTCGTTCGGGTTGTGATATGGGCATACTTCAAAAACCTTGAAACATTTCTTTGAAACCACGACTCACTCTTTATCTTACTTCTGAGTTAGGTGGTACAGTCTACAAGTTTGATATTCCACGGGCTATATGAAATCAGCCATTGACTCGGCTGGTAAGCCCCCAACCTAAGTTTACCACAAGGGTTGGAGTGTCTGAGTCTGATATGCCAAAGGACACTAGACCAGCGTATAATCCCTCTGGGGGACATAATAACCTATATCGGCAAAACAAGATTTTGATAAATGGGTTTTATGAACTCGTGCCTTCTTTCGGTAGCCACCTAGCATCTCTTAAGCCCATTTTTAATACTTTATGAACACACATATTTCAAAACTCAAATTCTAAAATTTTATTTGAAATCTAACTTCTATTCTGTTCTAAGTCTGTTATGGCATTGTTTAATTTTGGTATCGTCATACCAAGACTTGAAAGTCATATTCCTAAGACATATAGTATAATGTTACAATACTTTCATCAAAAACAAAGTGTTTGGACCACCAATCATTCAAACAGTACAAGAGAATTCATATTTCAAAATATATTTCAAACTATGCAGGGACTCTCTCTTTTGAACATTTCAACAAACATGTGGTAGTCAAGTATTATGTAACAAACTATGCAATCCCTTTGAATCACATCTTTTCATTTATATAAACAAGAATCTCCCTATCTTCAGTTCATATACAAAATCAAGGCTTGAACAATAGTAAATACATTTGAATCATGCTTCTCAATATGCAATTTAATAATTCATAACATATGACAACAAGAGGCTTTACAACAAGAGAGGAATTTTAATTTTTCATGCTCTTAATTCAACATTAGAACTCAAAAATGCATACATAATTATATACGAGTACAAATCTAATTTAGGGGAAGGCCTCAAAACCAAATCATTATCATAAAAAGGATTTCAGAATGCGCAATTGTAAATGTAAATTCAAAACCCGTTGCAAATTCATGATTTTACAACCTTTAAACATTATCAAAATGATTTCACCATGTCCACATACCTTATGTTGTTTATTTTGAAGATTGGGACTCTAATATGGACCCTTTTCTTGGAAATCTTGGATTGAAAGGCTTGGATTCTTACCTTGCAGAAAAATCCTTATTTCATTTGTTCTTGAGAATAGAAAGGATTGAGATGTTGTAAAACTGATAAAAGATAGATTATAATGCTTAGGGTATGATTTTAATTCATGGAGAAGGAGTTTGGGATGGGAAAGTACTAAAATATCCCTTAAAAACTACACTTTAACGTTGTTCAACCCTTACTGATGGCTGGGGTGACAGACCATCACTCGAACCATTACAAAAAAAATAATTTTAGATATTGATGTTTTAATTTGATTTCCTAACTTGATGGGCCATCTCTGGCTTAATGGTCCATCAGTCCGGCCGTAGCAATTTGGTAGACTGACACCTCTCTGTAAAACGGGCATAACTTTTTACTCCGATATTGGATTAAGGCAAAACCAATGGAGTTGGAAAGAAAATTCAAAGTACTTTCTTTTTATATATAATATTCCTTCTATTTTGATATATACAAGAAGTTATGATCGATGAAATTTGATCCAAGTTTAGACATTTACTAAAACATAAGCAATAGGAAAGTTTTCTACTCACCTTTGAGCTAGGGGATTTTTTTGACCTCAATTCAAATTCAAAGGTATTCAAACCCGATAGGATTGATCATCACACATTTGTTAACAAAGAATCATTGGGTTTGCACCTATTAATATAGGAACAATGGTTTAAACTTTAGCCCGTCAATGCGGGGTGTTACAAGAGTATACATCAGTGCCTACTTCTCAGTCTAACCTAGAGATACAGAACACTTCAGCATACTTTTTCTTCTTCACCACCAGGAACCATAATATTCTATTGGTATAGACAATCCTAGGAGAGATATTAGACCTTCTCAGAAATATGCTGAAGCTGATTTGGTTGCTTATGCATTGAATGTATCAGAAGGTATTAATTCTGGTGAAGAACTTTTTTCTTACTCAGAGGTGATTAGTTGTGATGATTATGATTTCTATGCAGGAGGATATGGAATCACTTCATAAGAATGACACATGTGATTTGGTAAGATTTCCTAAAGATAAAAATGTTGTCTATTGAAAGTGGGTATTTAAAAATAAAGAAGGAATATCGAGAGTTGAAGATGCTAGGTACAAAGCAAGACTAGTTTCTAAAGGCTACATTCAAGTTCCAGGTGTTGACTTCAAAGATGTGTTTTCTCCAGTTGTAAAGCATAGTTTAATTCGAGCTTTGCTTGGTATTGTGGCCATGCATGATCTTGAGCTTGAGTAGTTGGATGTCAAAACTACATTCTTACTTGGAGAAATTGAAGAGGACATCTATATACAACAACCAAAAGTTTATGTAGTCTTAGGAAAGGAGGACTACATATGCTTGGTGAAAAAGTCTCTTTATAGCTTAAAATGGACCCCCAGACTGTGGTATAAGAGGTTTGACTCTTTTATGAATAGAGGAGTAGTTATGATAGCCGTGTCTACTTGAAGGCGGTAAGTGATGGTTTATTCTTATATCTTCTCTTGTATATTGATGATATATTGATGGCATCAAAGGATATGAGAGAGATAATAAAAGTCAAAGCCCAACTGAGCAACGAGTTTGAGATGAAGGATTTAGGAGTAGCAAAAAAGATTCTTGGCATGGAAATTATGAGGGATAGAGAGAAGTATAAGTTATATTTGAGTCAGAAAAGGCATATTGAGAAAATGCTTCACAGGTTCAATATGCGAAATTCCAAGACTATTAGTACTCCATTGGCAGATCACTTCAAACTCTTGGCCACTTTATTTTCAAAGACAGATGAGCGTGACTATATGTCTCGAGTTCCATTCACTAGTGTTATCGAGTCTCTCATATATGCGATGGGGTGTTCCCGACCAGATTTATCATATGCCATCAGCGCAGTTAGCAGATATATGATAAATCCTTGGAAATAAAATTTGAAAGAAGTTCAGTGTATTTTCAGATACTTGCATGGATCTGCTGATGCTTGTTTATAGTTTGGACAAAATAGAGATAGAGTAATTGGGTATATTGATTCTAAACTTTTAGGAGACCATGAAAAAGAAGATCGCTTACAGTCTATATTTTAACCATTGGTGATGGTGCTATCACTTGGAAAGCTACCTTACAGACTACAGATGCTTTGTCAACTACTGAGGCAGATTACATGGCTATTACGGAGGCCTTCAAGGAAGCTATTTGTTTGAAGGTTTTGTTTGATGAACTTAGCAAGGACTTACAAATTACTATGGTCATTTACGATATTCAGAGTGCTATATTCCTTATGAAAGATCAGATGTTTCACGAGAGGACAAAAAACATCAATGTTTGGTATCATTTTTTGCGTGAAATTATTGCTCGTGGTGATATTATGGTAAGAAAGACTAGTACCCATGATAACCCTGTTAATATGATAACCAAGACATTACCAAGTGCCAAGTTTGAGCATTGCTTGGGCTTGGTTGGTGTTAGCTACTAAGAAGTGCCCTTATGGGATTTTTTGGAAGAGCTGGAGAGTTTGTCTTCACATCAATTTAAGTTTTGAATTAGAATTCGTGTCATGGTTGAGATTGTTAGAGTTGTGGCCCGAATTTTGTTGGTCTGGCCCTGAAAGTTTCGCGATGCGACCTATGTTTGATTTTCAATGGGGTCTGTGGTGGTTGAGTAGGGATCGGGATCCCCCGTAGTATGGACCTTTATGTGTTTGGGCGTAGGACCTATTTGCACACACTACTATATAGGTGCGATTTAGTGGGTTATTTTAATCATTTAGAGAATTCAGCCTTCTCCACATTGTACTCTCTCTCAATTATAGTGAAACCTCTTCTGCTTCTGCCCGTGGTTTTTCCAGCAAGGGTTTCCACGTAAATCTCTGTATTGTTCTTGTTTTCTTTTAATTGTAGTTTGCTTAATCTTTCTGAATCATAACATTATTTACCCATATATTCCAAAAAAATTGGACTGATTGTGGATATTTATTTTTGGAAAGGATTTCTATTATTTTTTTGTACTTCTACACCTAGTAAGACTGAGGTATGGCATAAGAGCTTAGAACATCCAAATTCTATTGTGTTGTCTCATTTATTAAATTCCAGTTTATTGGGGAACAAAAATCAATTTCCACTGCTTCCTTTGATTATTCTACTTGTAAATTAGGCAAGAGTAAAATTCATCCTTTTCCTTATTTTGGTAGTCGTGATACGAAGTGATTTGATGTCATTAATCGTGATGTCTGGGGTATTTCACCAATTTTTTCTCATGCTTATTTCAAGTACTTTGTGACATTTATAGATGATTACAGTCAATTTATGTAGGTATATTTTCTTCATTCCAAATCGGAGGTATTTTCCATATTCAAGTCAGTTTTGGCCTTTATTGAGACTCAATTTTCTACTTGCATCAAATTATTAAGATTTGATTATGGTGGAGAAAATATGTCTTATGAGTTCAAAAACATTTTGCTTGTAAAAGAAATTATCTCACAATTCTCTTGTCCATATACACCACAACAAAATGGGGTTGCTGAACATAAAAATCGTTATCTTTTAGATGTCACTCGTACTTTATTGATTGAGTTCTCTATTCTATCTAAGTATTGGGTTGAAGCTTTGTCTACCGCTGTTTACTTAAGTAAAAGACTACCATCTAAAGACTTAAATCTTGAATCTCCATATTTTTGTCTTTATTAGAAAAATCCAAGCTATGATAATTTTCATACATTTGGTTGTATTTGTTTTGTGCATCTTCCTCCTTCTCAACGTAGTAAACTTTTGGTTCAGTCAACTAAATCTGCTTTTATAGGTTATAGGAATTCACAGAAAGGTTTTTTCTGTTATGATCCATGTTGTAATAAATTTCATGTTTCTAGAAATGTTTTCCAACTTGTTACTCAGAAGCTTACAAGCATGAATGTTGGCAGAAAGCAATGGAGGAATAACTTTAGGCTCTTAAAGAAAATGACACATGGGATATTTTTCATGCCCTCCAACTGTCCATCCAATTGGATGTAAATGAGTTTATTCAATTAAACTTCATTCTAATGGAAATCATGATCGATACAAAGCTCAGTTGGTTATTCTTTGTAACAAACAGGAGTATGGAGTGAACTATGCATAGAATTTTCAACCAGTAGACAAAAAGAACAATAGTGCAAACTATTATTGCCATTGCTTCTTCACAAAATAGGACTCGTCATTGAATGGATGTCAAAAATGCTTTTCTTCATGGTGATCTCAAAGAGGATATTTATATGAAACCTCCACCAGGTTTGTTCTCATTGTTGCGGTCTTTGTATGGATTAAAACAAGCTCCTAGAGCTTGGTTTGACAAATTTTAGTCTACTTTGCTACAATTCTCTTTTAAGCAGAGCAAATATGACTCATCTTTGTTTCTTCGGAAAACATCCACAGGTTGTGTTCTTCTTTTGGTATATGTTAAAGACATTATTATTAAAGGAACTGATTCTTCACTAATCACTAGCCTGTAACAATAACTTAAGGATTCTTTTCATATGAAACATCTTGGTACTCTTATATATTTCTTGGGTTCGGAAGTTCATCATGATTCAAAAAGTGTCTTTCTAAATCAACACAAATATACCTAAGATTTGATTTCTTTTGCAGGTCTTTAGGATTCCTCCTCTGTAGATACTCCATTAGAATTGAATGTAAAGTATCGCCTGGTGGAAGACGATCCTCTTCCTAATCCAACTATATTTCAACAATTAGTTGGGAGCTTATATTACCTTACTATTATCAGGCCTGATAACTCTTTTGCAATTCAACAAGTTAGTCAATTCACGCAAGCTCCCCGTCATCTTTATTTGGTGGCTGTCCATTGCATAATTCGATATCTCCTAGGAACATCTACTCGTGGATTATTCTTTCCTAGTGGTTCGTCTATTCGTCTTAATACTTTTAGTGATTCTGATTGGGCAGGATGTTCTAACACTCGATGTTTTGTAACTGGTTGGTGCATGTTTCTTGGAGAACCTTTGATATCTTGGAAGAGTAAGAAGCAAGAACGTGTGTCAAAATTTTCAACAGAGGTTGACTATCAAGCAAGTCCGAGATTGTGTGGCTTCGTGGATTACTTGATATTGGATTTCCTCAATCTAATCCTACTCCTCTCCATGCTGACAATAGAAGTGCTTTTCAGATTGCTACTAATCCGATTTATCATGAGCGGACCGAACACATCAAAGTATATTGTCATTATATACGAGAAACTGTAGATAAAGGAGTCATTACTCTTCCACAAGTGTCTAGTGATCTTCAAATAGCTGATGCATTTACAAAACTAATGCTTAGTGATCTTCTTGATCTACTAGCATCAATTTGAGGGGGGATTTAGTATGATGTAACTATTGTATATATTAGTTTATCTATATTTTGTTGTATATTAGTGTAATTACATAGATTTGATTTAGCAATTAATGAGAATAATAGTGGCTATCGTAGAGCAGATTTCGTGGGATAGAATAGAGGATTTAGAGGGATAGAAAAGATGATCTTTTGAGATAGGAAAACAGATCTTTAGGGATATGTAATCTTTGAATGCTTTCTATCTAATGGCAAGACTCTCAACATTGAGAGGCATTCAACAGAAAATTGACAATTGTTTGATACAACATACGTGAATCTTTCCTGTATGGATAACACCTGCATAGTGTTTTATCTTTTAGGCCCTATTCGAACTCCAAGAGAATCTTCATGCTAGATTGACAGCAAGAGCTCCTTTGCTACACATTTATCTGCATAAGTACGAGGCAACCAATTCAACAAGTATTGAGAGCAAGGAGCACTGTTGCATATGCTTGGTAAGGGCCACCAAATTTCAGAACACCGCCCCCCCCAACCCCAAAATCTATAAGCTCACTTTGATTTCATTCTGAACTCTTAATTTTTTTTTTTGTTCCTGTGTCGTAGGAAGAGTATTTTGATGGGCAAGAAATTGTAACAATTGATTGTGGACACTTATACAATGTTGGTTGCATCACAGAGTGGAACAAGCTCAACAAAAATTGTCCTATTTGCAAGAGGAGAGTGTATGTTCGTACCTATGCTTCCATGAGAATCCATGCAGTCCTTGACCGCTTGGCTGGTCATCTTAGTTCAGATCTGATTGTTTTGACAAAGCTCAAGAGAGTTGAACGAAACTTCATACATAAGGAACCATTATCAGTTTGAGAATAAAGTGGTTCTGTAGTTTTACTGCTTTTGTTTGTTTGATGGATTTTCTTGCTTTTCGATGATAATAAGATTTAGCTAGACCTTGAAACTAAACATATTTTAGAGTGCATGTTGACTGATATCCGACAAACTTGGTTTTTATGGTCATTTTATGCAGATTTTGAATACTCTTTCTTGGTGCTACTTCATTTAGTTCTTGAAATAATTACTGATCTATTTTGTCCAGTTTTGCTAGGCTATGCGCACTGGATTGTTTGCCGATCTTATTAATAGTAATAGTAGTATGCTTTAATGTGTATTGACTACATAATAGGCACACACATGCACGCCAATTTTTCAAAATTATGTTAACTATTAGTTTAATACAATATTGGGCTAAGCTTCAGAATTTGTTTATTTTGAAAAGTATTTCCTTGTCAAAAGTGATTTTCGAAGTTTTCTGGAGAGTAGAAATTAAAATTCAGATAATCATTTTTTTTAAAAAATCTTTTAAAAATATAATTAAATAATTTGGTGAGTAGCAATTAAAATTCAGATAATGAATTTGATTATTTTTAATAGGAAATTATAAAATTAGTTGTTATAATTTAATTAAAAATTAAAAAAACAGTTAAAAAAATAAAATTAAAATAAAAAATTGAAAAAAAAAATTAATTTGAAATTATTAAATTATTTTTTTTATAATAGGTATACATTTGCAAACCAATTTTTCTGCAGCTTTGGGGCACCTCTTTTATTTGATGCTGCTTCGTTTAGGATGTGAAATACTTGCTGAATTATTAGTTTAATACAATACTGGGCAAAGCTTCAAAAAATTTTAATTTTGAAAAGTATTTCCTTGTCGTAAGTGCTTTTCGGAGAAGGTTTTTGGAGAGTAGCAATTTGCATTCACCTAATCAATTTGAAAAATATTTTTGCTTGGCCGTCGTTTCTAAAGCTTCTAGAAAGAAGCAACCTTTTTCCATTTATATAAAATAGCTTATGTTACTACCCAAAAATCCTTCTTTTTAATCCTAAAAGTTTGACCAAATACTTCAATCCTCTATAGTTTCTCAAGTAATCTGCACCATGTGTTTCCTATGAACACACAAACATGTCTATGTAAATTGTTTGGAATATCAGTTCGATGAAAAGTATGTATGTATACATACCTAAGTATGGGAATTAGTTGGCATCTTGAATTGTTTTTTTGGTTAACCCCAGTGTCTGATACACATTTGGGGGCTTGATTAATCTAAGATTTTAGTTAGAAAGATTTACTTTTAAGGTAAAGCATTTCCTATTAAAGACATATCATTTCAGGGATTGAATTCGAGACTTCTAATTGATAATAAAGAAGTACTTACCTGATCACAACATATGATGGTAAAACCTTTATAAGTCTAAGTTGCATTTTAGCATTATTGAATCCCTTTACAAGTGATAATTACTGTGTTTAAACATTGCTTGTATTTCCTTATTAAAATTCCTAATTCCATTACTATATGCAAAGCGTTGGTAACAAGTACTTGCCGGATATGCTATTTATTCTTGAGAGCATAGCACGCATAATACAGGTAAAAATGCACAAGAACAATGAGATATAGAGGGAATCTGAGCCCACATTAGTGTGGCAAGGTTATTAGAAAATGTAGTCCCTCCGTTCACATAAAAGTTGGAAAGATGTACTCCCTGCATTCACTTTTACTTATCCTCAACAAATTTTTCATACCCCACAAAAATAATAACGTAGCGCATTTCTTTACCATGATACCCATATTAATTGATGTATAGACTGTAATGAACTTGCAAACACGTTAATTATTTAATTCTTACCTAATTCTTTGCTTTGATTTAAATTTTTTTTTTATCATGATACCCTTTTCTCTGCTTAACTAATTCTTAAGTCCTATTTCTCTCCGTCTCTGATCTTCTCACTCTTTTCTTCCCCTTCAACCTTCGTCATTTCATTTGCTGGAACCGAGTATAGTGTGAGGTTGTTGTTTCTAAACTTTTATGAGATAAAAAAGTATTGATCTTTTACTTTAGATTGATCAAGGATTAATCTTTTATGATCTTTTAGTTCAGATTGACTAAAAGAAAGTATTGATCTTTTGTGAGAAAAAAAAATACTTGTTTCTACGATCATTTGATTTGCTTTTGATACAATCCGGATTAGCTCCTAGCAATTTACTAGAAGTCAAACCTGAGAGCCTCAAAGGATCCAAGGATTGTTCATGAAGTGGGAGGTACTTGAAGAAGCCTCCTTACCATCAAGAGGGTGTTATTTTTGTAGGATCGTACTCACATTGGTCCAAGGATCGTTCGAGGAGGAAAGTGAAAGCAAAACGGGGCTAGAAAGCCACTTGGAAAGGACTTGTGCCCAACACTCTTTGGATCCGCTTTTGATCCTCTCTAGCATGTCAACATCAGATCAAAACAGTCCCAACTAGGCCTTTTCTTGCAATTCGGTAACTTTTGGGCCCCTAAAATAGTAATAATTAGCCGAAACAATAAATACTTTTGAGGTAGCTCATTCTCTTAATTTTTCTTGAATATTGATGAATTGATGAATGCTTCTCCATTGAGTTAGAGTATTGGAAAACTTTTGTTGAAGTTTGGTTTAGAAATGTTAGTTTAGAGCGTGATCATCTTGTAATGGCCCTTCAACTCATTAGCCGTGTTCTTGCTTATCTTCATTGATAGAGCTCTTCCATAGCTGTCCCAAGTCATTAGTGACTTGCTGGAATCGATAATTCGATTATCTGACAGTTTGTTTGGTTTTTAGAAACACTTATCCAATTTGAAGTCTTTGTCAATTCGAAATAACCGCTGAGCGAAAACTTTAGTAAAACAATTTTGGATGCAAATTTTGACTGCTCCAGCAACTATGTAATATCTATTTTAGGGTAGGTAGACCCTTGGTTTAGATCCTACAGAACCCGAGCTTATTTTGACGCATTAGTCGAAAAGTAAAATATCGGGATATACGGGTGTGGGAAACACAAATAGCTTAAATAACCTAGGATGAAAAATCAAACTTCACCAATGCATCCAAAATGTCGAATTTAGTGGGGTTACATAGTTCGTTTGCGAAAAACGGAGTCTGAATGAGTCAGAGAGGTCAAAAATAAGTTTTGACCTTACGGGCCCATTTAAACTCGTATAAAAGGCCGTTTAGACCCATTTTTTTGGGCATTATTCATTTCTTTGGAACCCTAGCAGCCATGAGAGATTGTTGACTAAAAAATGAGTCTTGTGCGTTGATTAGGAGCTTGAATAACTTGTGTAATACATTTTTTCTATAAACCTAAGGTAAGATTCCTTCCAATTTGGTATTAATTTCTTGATTTCTAGACCCAAGACCCCTAAGTCCTTGAGGATCAATTGTAGCCACAAATGTGATTGATTTACTCAAATTTCTTACGGATTTTAGCTCCCTAATGATATTTAGACTATGAGTTGGTCTCGAAAACTCATTTTTCAAAGGTAGGACCCACTTGGGGGTTTGGTGTCATTTTGGACACATGGAATAATGGTGCCATAATGGCTGTTGTTGTTCCATAAGGGATGTTTATGTTATTTTAGTGATGCTTAGATTATGTTGTTGATAGCTTGGCTCATGGAAGAAGAAGCTTCAAATAAAGAGAAGGCAAAGCTTGTTGGTCGTGAGCAATTGAACTCGAGGTAGGTTAGGCTTACCTGTAGCTAAATTAAGCTTGGTTGTAATATAATTATTGATATCTTGTGAGATTGGACATTTTTTTTAGATAATAAATGGTTGAATGATGATGCTTGGGATTAGTTGATTCTCATAGGTTGTTAAACTTGTAAAAGTATGATTATTGACCTTTAGCTTAGAACCTTGGATAGTTCTATGTATTGTTTCATAAATAGTATGAAAAAACTTTAGTTTCTCTATGACAATGGTGTTGTTTAATGACCTTAAAAGTATGTTGATCTAGTTACTGCTTAATTATGAAATGGCCTTGGTGTTGGGTTGACTTAGGAAGAATACTTGAAGAAGATCTTTTCATTCTTATCTTAGATCTTTTCATTATTGTTTTAGATCTTTTCATAGGTGTAAACTATAATTATGTCTGCACTTCTTCCTTTTTGAAATTTCATCCCTGAACTTATTTAATCTAATTATATAGGCTTCATTTTCAGATTCTTGAACATTTTTAGGTTTAGGCTTTCATAGGCTTAGTAAGGATTGATAAGCCCTTATGGTGTGACTTAGATAACCTAGCCTAAATCCGGGTAGAAGTTATTCTTGTAGAAGTTACTTTAGTATTATTGGGAGTTATAAGTGGGACTTGACCCACCTTAAGCTTGAACTATGAAACTCCTTTGTAACCTAGATAATTGATGAGCGTCTAAATTATGCTATTGAGATTATAAGGGTTAAACTCAGTTGCCGGTTTATGAATAAGGTCGATGGTTGGAAAATGTATACACTTGATTGGTTGTCTTATTGCCACATTATGGATAGCCATAGAAACATGGTAATTGTGTATATCATCTAAATATTCATGATTATGCTCCTACTCATATATCATGATGATGACTAGTAATAAAGTGTGATGGTTTATGTATCTCACATCGCTGTTACTCAACTATTGTGAACTTATGTATGTTTATTAATTAAGGCCATATATGTGCGTATGTTGTTGTCTTGAAAAATATTTATACTATGATGATACCCGGTGAATTTGAAGGAAATATTGATACTATAATGATGACTGATAAATCTGGAGAAAATATTGATACTATGATGATGCTCGGTGAATTTGGAGGAAATATTGATACTATGATGATGCCTGATAAATCCAGAGAAAATATTGATACTATGATGATGCCCGGTAAATCCTACAAAAATATTAATACAATGATGATGCCCGATGAATTTGGAGAAAATATTGATGTTATGATGATACCCAATAAATTTGGAAGAGGTAATGATGTTATGATGATACCCGGTGAATTGGGAAGAGGTAATGATGTTATGATGCCGTGTGGGGCAACTTCATATAAGTGGATGTGTATATATGTGAGGTTATGCCGTGTGTGGCTAACCATTGATATACTCGAGACATGATGTCTTTCATGGTAATTGATACTCATTCTTTTTCACTAATCCCTAAATAAGGGGTGTGACCGTTGTTGACTCTAATTAGTAACTAGTGATAAGTTATGCTAAAATTGGGTTAATTCCACTTGATAGGATAATCATATGTAAAATTTAGGGCTCACTTAGTTAACTTCTTGACTTGAATAAATGATTATGTTATGGAGTTTCTCCTAGTAAAGTAGCTTACGTGACAACAAGTTGTTTCTAATAAATGGCTATGGCTTGTGGGCTAAAAACCTAGTAAACTAGTTGGTGGATCTTACTCGGTTAAAATATTGAAACTAGTTCTTAAGTTTATAATATGCCTAATGATATTGGTTTTAAAATTGTATGATGAATAGTTAAGTTGACTTCTAATATGTGATACTGTGCTGGCTTAAATGATGACTTATATAATGAGGTTGCTAACTAGATAATGGCCTTGAGATAGGTAAATAAATACTGGTGTTGGAAACTTGTAGCTTTTCCTTATTTAATGATTAGTAAACTATAAGACTTGTGAAATGGTGCTTCATGGATTTGGTGATTAGCTAATATAGACTAAACTTGAAGTTTATTAATAAAATAGAGAATAAGTGACTATATAGCTATGTTATGGTGATCTCGGTTTCATTGTATGTAAATACAGTTTTGATGATGACTATAGACCTCAGTAAGAGGCCATGTTGGGAATGTGGACCCACAGTTTTGGGTAAGTGGATGTGTAATGATGCCTTTATATATTAATGGTTTGATCTTTTGATGTACTCTCCGGTGGTATGAGACGCCATGATGAATTATTATATTCCATTCTTTTAGTGTACTCTTCGGTGGTATGGGATACTGTAATGAGTTCTTCGTTGTGTTCTTTTGCGTGTACTTCCAGGCGGTATGGGACGCCGTTGAAAGTTCTTGTGCTTTAAATTCTAATGATGGTTCGTGTTGATTACAACAGATGCATGGTTTTTATTGTATATTTATGTGGCTTTATGCTTCCGAAATGGTTACTCATGTTGTATGAAAGTTATGACATATGCAAACATGGAATGTCGTACTATTGATATAGTTGATTAGTATTTATATGGTGATATTGAAGAAGATTTAGGTCCGATCCTACCCCCCTTGACTTTAAGATCTTTGTCTTACCTTATATCATCTTTACATTATAGTTGAGCTCAGTCGATCGATGATGCCCACTGAGTACCCATGTTTTGGTACTCATACTACACTTCTGTACCTTTTTGGTGCAAACCTAGGTTCTAGTTGCCGCCGTTGAGCTAGTTCGTGCGAGTTGACTATTTGAAGACAGGGTGAGCTCTTGGAGATCGAGTTGCGCTCTTCCCCCTCTGTCCTTATTTGTGTTTTGCTTTTGAGACAAATGTATTAGATTATTTAAGACATTTTAGATTCTGGGATTGTAAATTCCTCTTGCCAAGTTTAAAAGCTCTTGTATTAATACTAGCAGGTCATGGGATTTATGTTTGAATATCAGTTGTCCTTAGTTGTGAAATATTGTTGTTATATATTGTGTTCATAAATAGAGTCCATATTGGACGTTTTTACCTAGGTAAACCATTGCCATAGCTCTAAGTTACGGTATTGTCTTACCTACCGGTAGGATGTGGTAGGTACCATCATGACTCCAAAGAGGGTCGTGATACTTCTCCCTCTTGGTCAACGTAGGAATTAGGTGTTCGATTAGATTTTAATTGAGGGTACGAGAGTTTGACATACTCTTTTGTTCTTGGTTACTTCTTTTCTTGTGTCTAATTAACTATCTTATTGATTATCTTTAATTTTTCGTATCGTCTTTAGTTTTTGTAGTTTGATTTCTATCATTTGGTATCAGGGCCAAGCTTGATTTCATTCCTATGAAGTCAATCTTGGGTCTAGTCATCTTAGAAAATCGAAAATAACAAAAAAAATTGCTATTCATGTTTTAGGTCTTAGGTCATATTTTGAGTTTTTGATTTTTATGTTTCTAGTGTTAGATTTGCATTCCCTAACACTATACGAGTCAATAAACTAAATTTGAGTCAAATCGGAGCTTATTTGAGAGTTCTATCCTTGTTGGAAGCTTTGATTAAATATATTTGAAGTGAATTGAAAATCTGAATATTTTAGTGAAGAATTTGGAGAAATTTATGTTTGGAATAAGTTTAGAAGGCTAAGAAGTACCCACATTCAAAATTTCAACTCATTCCAAGCTCTGGAGAAAAAGTTAGAAAGATTGATGTTCTTGGTGTGGTCTTGAGGAGATTGTTATATTCATATTGAAATTCATCCAAAAGAAGGTTTTTGATCCATAAAATAAGGAAGAAAAAGAGTTAAAGTGTGTTTGTGTTTGAGCATCTAAAAAGATTTCAAGAATATTCCAAGAGAAAATTACCGAAAGGGCATCAAGAAGGGCATTTTTGGCGTTGGAACAAGCAAAGGGCAGCCAACTTGACCTTGACCTGCATCCAAGATGCACTGCAGATGCTCCCAGCTTGATTCCGCACCTCAAAGAAGTTTTTAGGGGCTCTACTACATCCAACCTGCGTTGGGGGTGCGTTAGAACTGCTAGCACAGCTCAAAACAGTGAGCAGCCTTCCCCACCTGCGCTGGAAGTGCTCTAGAGGTGTGCCTAAGGTGTGTGACACCTCCCAAATGCATGTCAAGCCTTGCAAACGTCCAATTCAAGTTCCAAATGCTTTATAACACTTATAAATCCAATTTACTCAGGTTTGATTTCTTAGTTTAATTCCTTGATTCATAAATTAAACTCTTGATTCTTAAAACTATCAGCAACTAGTAATCCACCTACTAAGTTGGACAATTAGTTCTTGAGTCCGAATTCATTCATCGTCCCATTTATTTCAAGATTTTCTCAATTAATATAATTGATAATTCTTGATCTAAGTCCTTACATATTTATTTGAGTCCATCAAACAAGAATCCAATCCGATCAAGCGTAGAACTTGACACCTCGATTACAACATGAAGTATAAATCATATTTCAACATTTGTGATCCAAATGTGAGGTAAACAAAGGTGTGAAGAGTTTGTGAGGTAAATTTATATAACACTAACATGTTTGTTGTTTTGAGTGTCTTTATTCATAGGTACAATGGCTATGTAAGGCAAAACTCCATAAGCCATGGATAACCACTCAACAAATTCTATCTTAGCGGCTATTGAAACTCTCAGTCGTAAAATTTATTCTATGGACGCCAAGATAAATTCACTTGATCTTAATGTGGATTCTCTTGAAGGGAGTGTATCCCCCATTGGTGGAAGAGTGGATGTCATGGAAGGTCGACAAAACACATCCCTATCCACACGTTAACACTTCAATGCTTCAACTAGTGGGCACGCTATAAATCCTTCAGTTCATATTTCCTCAGAAAACCGTCACCAAATGATCAATCCACCAATACAAACATATGATTCCGTTCCTCAAGACACTACATAACGACAAAACCAAAATCCCATTCGACCACTCCAACCTCAATTCAACAAAACATAACATTATGAATCTCGAACCCAAATACCCCAACCTCCATTTAACCAAATTCCCCCATTACAAACGTCCCTTAACGAAAACCAACCCATCCAAATAGATGAGGAAGAAAGGAAAGAACAACAAGTAGAGTTTGGAGCATTCTATGAAGCCGACATATTGGTAGAGTGAATAAGAGGTAGACCAATTGATCAATGAGGATGTCAAGGTCGAGGTGGAAGATTTGGTCCAGCACCTAATCATACAGGAAACATAGGAAACCGAACTCAAGGTTATCATCAATGGAACCAACAAGGTAATAGGGATCAAGATGTCGGTATCAATTCAATCAAGTTTAGTCTTCCAACTTTGAAAAGCGAAAGTGATCTCAAATATTATCTCTCATGGGAGTCCTTTTGTGAAAGGATTTTCCAAGCTAATGATATCACAAAAAAGAAGAAGAGTTGCTATGCAATATCCCATTTTGAAGTGTATGCCAATACATGGTGGGATTATGTCAAGAGATAAGGAAATGTGTTGAATGAAGGACAACACCCTCCATGGGATGCGTTGAAGGTATTCATAAGACAAAGGTATGTTCCAGAGAGGTACTGTAATACACCGTATTTCCCTAACATAATCTAAGTCCCTATACATGAGTATTTGTAAATAAAATTTTTTAAACACTAATTATTTTCCAGTTTAGAGCTTGCCATTATGTAGGAAATTGAATTAGTTTTCCAACGATATAAAATTCACCTAAATCCAACAACCAGGTAAGAAGTTATGGAGAATTTAAGTTTCAATCGTTGAACACCACCATTTTAAATATTAGCGCATCACAGAGTAAGAATAAATGACGATTGTCAATTTATAGTGAAGCTCTACAAAACTGCCGCATCACGCCATCATACAAAATCCCAATTGTCCTTTTCCAGTGTCCTTTCACGAGAATGGTACATCATGTCAAGGGTGAATGCCAGAATAAAAATGGCACCGCAATTCCTCCACGTCACGCAAAGCCCTCAGATCCCAGGTGTCCAATTCTAGTGACAGGTGCGATAGCGCCGCATCGCGCCAACTCACAAAATCAGGAGTTTTTCAGTAATTCTGAGTTTTAACTCTGAGGGCATTACTGTCCTTTTCCCCTCACCCCAGTCAGCCTTTAACATGAAATTCACCCTAATTAACCCATTATTTCATTATTTTAAAATCTTTTCCCCCAAATCAAAGAAGATTCTCTCCTAATCAAGAACCCTAACTCTCAAATTCAAGGTCACTCCTCAAGAACTCATCACGAACATAAAGAAATCCATGATTTAAGGTATGTTAGATATTCATCCAAGGATCCCCTTTCATCCATGGTGTCCAAGCAACCCTTTTAAATTATAAAATTATCATCTTTTCATGTTATTATGTTTTAAATTATGGGTTCACCCATGAATCTCTATGAAATATGATTCTATACCATGTTACTATGAAATTGTTGTTATTATTTAATCCTTAATATTTTAATGTTGTTATTTATTGAACAAGACCACGATTTAACTATGTTATGTCAGATTCACGCTATTTATATATGTTTTATGACGTTGCATGATTTTTCAAACCATGAACTACAAATGTTTGATAAAATACCTGCAAGAGTGATTGATTTAATAAAATCCTTCATGTTCTAATTTCCAAGTTTGAGTGTCATTTTACAATTTTTTTTTGAGTCCTAGGGGTATTGAATACTCGAAAACCATAGTTTTTTATTAGTCTAGTCTCAGTACATTAAAGAATAGTCTTTAGATTATACTATGAGCATTATAAGAAGAGTCAGATATCAGTCATTAAACTTAGAAAAGTCTAGTATTGAAGTGTCTTTCAGTTGGGAGTAGGATTTTGCACCGAGCGAGTGTAGGGATAGAGGCTTCCCCATCAGATAGGCCGATTCGTTAGTAGTAGGCCCTATACTATAGAACTACATAGCCAACATAGAATATGAGAATTCACCCATCAGATTAGGCTTGAGTATCTCGCAGGGGTCACCCGTCAGTCCAGGATTGACACCCTTAGTCCTTTGGGCATTATATTAGTTTAGTGGATCCACACAACCATCTTTAGTACCCGTGGCATGGTATTAACAACCTTTAAATAGGGGTTATAGGTTTGACCCCGATTAGCTCAAATTAGGGATGTCGATTAGATAATACCTACCACAGCCTTAGATATAGTCTCAGTTACATTCCCACCTCAGTTATTCAGTATTAGTGTTGTTTGATCAATGCATACAAATTTCAGTTATTTTAGTATTTTAATTTACAGATATTACTAAGTTTATATTATATGCTTGGTTATGCATCCTTATTATTTTCATTTTTTCATGCATTTTTATTATCTACAGATTCCATGATCTTTATTTAGTAGTCCATACGTTACATGAACACCTAGTTAATTATCAGTTCTATTCATGAAACCATGTATATCTACATACCTCATTTAGCACAGCAGTAGATTCAAAGTACTGATTGCATACATTTTCATTTGTTCTATGATGTATTATATCATAGGTTCTGATGTTCAGTTCCTGGTTTACGATTACACTTATTAGATCCTCAGCAGTAGCAGTGGTGAGTCATCATACTTTGAGAATAGTCTTACTTTATTTCATGTCTTAGTTAGTAATTAGTTGGCATTAGCAGGGGCCTGTCCCATCAACTTATATTTAGTCAGTCAGTTTTAGAAGCATTTTAGACATTAGAGTTAATTATTCAGTATTCAGATATTGTAGTTAGTTATCCAGTTTATCATTATTTAATAAGATTCAATCAGTTGTTCCTATAGACTTATATTTTAATTTTAAATTCAGTTATTAAAACCTTATGGCATGTCGGTATTCTTTCGCATTTATGATTATGTTTTCCAGTGCTCACAGAAGGTACCAACTCATGGGTTAACTTGTGGTCCCTCGGGACTGTAAGCATCGTGTGGCGACTAGGGGGTAGTCTCAGGTCTTTAAAAAATTTGTATCAAAGCCTAAGGTTTTAAAGTGTCCGGGGAAGTATGAAAGTCGCGTCAAGTAGAGTTTTGTGTATGGGTGTGTAATGCGCCACACTTATGGATGAAAGGCTACAAGGCATTTAGGAAAATTTCTCTTTTTTCAAGTATTCATGTCGGGCGATTGAGCATGAGCTCAAGTTAAACTCTCAGTCTAATCAATTTCTTCCTGCTGTTTATAGAACATGCATACCAAGAAGAATAGGAACTCATCTAGCCCCTTAGCCCATCCAGGTATATCCTTTAGAGAGCACATCTGTCACGTCTGTCATGAATATATCAGGGCAATGTTTACTACTCCAGAAAACCCCATAGAAGCACAGAATTAATGACCAACCACTGTTCAGGGCAACCTAGTGGCCAATAATACTGCTACTAGAATTTGGGATTTTACTCGGATGAATCCTCCTTCGTTCACGAAATCCAAGTCTGAAAAGGATCCACAAGACTTCTTAGATATGGTTCAAAAGGTAGCAGATGCTATGGGGGTGACTTCTAGTCAGAGTGTTGAGTTGGCTGTATATCAATTGTAGGATATAGCTCATATTTGGTTTAAGCAGTGGAAAGTTTATAGGGATGTAGATGCAGGGCCTATAGAATGCAAAGAGTTTTCCACAACTTTCTTAGACATATTCTTCCCATTAGAGTTGAGAGAGACCAAAGTGTTAGAGTTCATTAATTTAAGTCAAGGCAACATGAGTGTGAGGGAGTATTCCCTTAAGTTTACTCAATTAGCTAGGTATGATACTTATCTGGTAGCTGATAACTTGTCCAAGATGAGTAAGTTTGTGTCTAGCATGTCTGATAGTGTGTTCAAGGAGTGTAGGACCACAGTGCTGACTAGTGAGATGAACTCGTCTAGGATGATGGTTCATGCTCAACAGATAGATAAGTAGAAGATTAAGAGAAAGAAGAAATAAGAGTGCTAGGACAGGTAGTTTAAATTTCAATCAGCCAAAGTTAGAAGGTGGGAACCGTCCTCAATTTTATCAGAGGTTTTCATTCCAAACACCCTCTTCAGCTAGTGCTTGAGTACCCAAATTTAGAAATGACAATAGAGATAGGGCACCAGGATCTAAGTCCAAGGTTAGTATTAGTAATGCTTGGACCAATCCTTTATGTCAGAAGTATGGAGTACACTATCAGGGTGAGTGTAGAGCGGGTAGTGATGTATGCTTTGGGTGTGGCAAACCTGGCCATCAGATTTGGGAGTGTAGGGTAGTCGCTCAGAAAGGAAGGGATATACACCAACTAGGCCAATCACATCAGTCGTCAGTTCCATTCTACTCAGCAGGGTGCCACTTTCAGTAATACCAGTGGTCAGCGTCCAAACAGATTATATGCTCTTTACTCCCACCTAGATTAGGAAAATTCTCCTAACATAGTTACTAGTACGTTGTAGGTCTTTCACTTACATGTTTATGATTTACTATACCTTGGAGCTTCTCTTTATTTTATAACTCCATATATACCCGTCAACTTAAGAGTCATTCCTGAAAAGCTAGCAGACCCCTTTTTAGTGTATACCTTAGTAGGTGTTTTCATTGTATTTAGATAGGTATACAGGAACTGTTCGGTCACAATATTTTAGACAGTTACCTCAGTTGATCTCGTAGAGTTAGAGATGACAGATGTTGATGTCAATCTCATCATCGATTGGCTGAACTCATCCTATAGCTCAGTTGATAGTAGGAACAAAATAGTTCATTTTTAGTTCCCAAATGAACTAGTCCTTGAATAGAGGGGTACTACTATAGCTCTTAGGGGTCTTTTGATCTCGTACCTTAGGCCAGAAAGATAATATCAAAGGGGTGCATTTACCTTGTTGTTCAAGTCAAAGACTCTAACTCAGAAACTTTAACTCTTGAATTAGTTCTAGTAGTAAATAAATTCCCAAATGTATTTTCTAAAGATCTACTCGGAGTTCCTTCCAAAAGGGAAATCGACTTTGGAATACACTTTCTCCTAAATACTCAGCCAATATCTATTCCACCATATAGAATGGCTCCAGATAAACTCAAAGAACTGAAAGAACAGTTGAAGGATCTTTTAGATAAGGGATTCATCAGATCCAGCATCTCCCAATGGGGTGAACCTATTCTATTAGTGAGTAAGAAAGATAGTTCACTTAGAATGTGTATTGACTATCGTTAGTTGAACAGGGTCAAAATCAAGAATAAATATCCACTTCCTAGAATCAACAACTTGTTTGACCAACTTCAGGGTGCTAGCTATTTTTCTCAGATAGACCTCAGATCAGGCTATCATCACCTTAGGGTCAGGGAATGTGACATTTTAAAATTATCTTTTTGAACTTGGTATGGCCACTTCGAATTTCTAGTCATGTCCTTTGGTCTTACAAATGCCCTAGTAGCCTTCATGGACTTAATGAATTGAGTGTTCAAGCAGCAGTTGGACATGTTCGTCATAGTCTTTATTGTTGATATTCTTGTTTACTCTCATAGAGAAAATGATCATACTGACTACCTTAGAGTAGTACTTTAGACTCTTAGAGCTCACTATTTGTTCGCTAAATTCAGTAAGTGTGAATTCTAGCAAAGATTAGTAGCTTTTCTTTGTCATATTATTTCTGGTGATAGCATTAGAATCGATCCTCAAAAGATCGAGGTGGTGAAAAACTGGCCTAGACCCATCTCTCCATCAGATATTAGAAGTTTCTTAGGTTTGGATAGCTATTAGCGTCAGTTTGTTGAAGGGTTTTCTTTTATTGCATCCCCCATGTCCAGATTATCTCAGAAAAAAGTTAAGTTTCAGTGGTCAGATTCATATGAAAAGATTTTTTGGAGTTCAAGATTCGACTTACCTTAGCCCTAGTCTTGACTCTACCAGATGATTTAGATAGTTTTGTTGTGTACTGTGATACATCTATTATAGGTTTGGGTTATGTCCTCATGCAGATAGGAAAGGTCGTAGCCTATGCCTCCAGACAACTTAAACCCCATGAGAAGAATTATCCAAGTCATGATCTTAGGCTAGCAGCTATAATGTATGCCTTAAAGATTTGGAGTCATTACTTGTATGGGTGCATGTAGATGTGTTCATAGATCACAAAAGACTTGAGTATGTGTTCTCATAAAAAGATTTGAATCTGTGTCAGAAAAGGTGGTTAGAGTCATTGAAGGATTAAGACATGAGTGTTCTGTATCATCCCGACAAGGCCAATATAGTGGTCGATACTCTCAGTATATTGTGTATGGGCAGTTTTGCTCATGTTGAGAATGGAAAGAAAAAGTTAGCTCAGCAAGATCATCAGATTGCTCGACTGGGTATCTGCTTAGTCATTTAAACATAAAGTAGTGTGTGGATGTAGAGTAGTGCCAATTCATCTCTAGTTTTCGAGGTGAAGAAAAAGGAGGATAGAGATCCCAATCTAGTTAAGTTGAAGGAATCAGTCAGAGATCAGAAAGTGGAGGTTTTATCCTAAGGAGAAGACAATATTTTGCTTTGTCAGGGTAGATTGTTTCTGCCTGGTGTAGATAATTTGAGGCAATGAATTCCTGTAGAAGCGAATAGTGTGCGTTAGTCTATTCATCAAGGGGCCACTAAGATATACCACAATTATAAGAGATCTATTGGTGGAGTGGGATGAAAAGAGATTGCACAGAGTTTGTAGCTAAGTGCTCTACATGCTAGCAAGTTAAGATTAAGCACCAGAAGCCTAGTGGGTCCATTCAAGAGTTTAATATTCCCATATGGAAATAGGAAGAAGTGAACATGGACTTTGTGACAGGTTTGCCTCGTAACCATCATCAGTATAATTCTATTTAGGTTATCATAAGCAGAATGACCAAATTAGCTTATTTCTTGCCTGTCCATACCTCTTATTTAGCCGAGGACTATGCCAAACTCTATCTCAGAGAGTTGGTTAGGTTGGATGATGTTCCCTTATCTATCATCTCAAACAGAGGTACCCAATTTACCTCTCATTTCTGGGAAACATTATGAAAGGGTCTTGGTACCCAACTCGACCTTAGTACAGAGTTCCACCATCAGATAGACGGTTAAGCAAAAAGGACCATTTAGAATCTTGAGGATATACTGAGAGCATACGCAGTTGATTTTAAAGGTAGTTAGGATGACCATTTTCCTTTGATTGAATTCGCATATAATAACAGCTATCATTCCAGTATTCGTATGGATCCATTTGAGGCTCTCTATAGTATGAGATATATATCTCTGATTGGTTGGTTTGAAGTTAGTAAGGCTGTAGTAATAGGGCATGACTTGGTGTTTGATGCTTTAGAGAAGGTTTAGTTAATCAGGGAAAGGCTTAGGGCTGCCTAGAGCCGACAGAAATCATATGCATACTTGAGGAGAAAGGATCTCAAGTTTGAGGTTGTTGATTTCATGTACTTGAAAATTCAAAAATAAAGGGAAACTCAGTCCTCGATACGTCGATCCCTTTAGAATTCTCAGTCATTTTGCAAAGGTAGCTTATAATCTTAAATTGCCTTCAGATTTAGTCTCAGGTCACCAGTTTTCCATGTCTCATTGTTGAAAAAATCTATTGGTGATCCAGCTGTAGTCATTCCCTTAGAAAGTGTATATTCAAAATAGTCTTTCTTTTGAGTAAGTTCCATTCGAAATTCTTGATCATCGAGTTCGTAGAGTAAGGAACAAAGAAGTTCCAATAGTCAAAGTTATTTGGAAGAATCGGTCCTTTGAGGGAGCCACTTGGGAAGTAGAGGAAGATATGCATACCAAGTACCCTTATCTTTTCTCCACGAATCTAGATTCTGTATAAGGTACTAACCTTCTTATGATTTCTCTCTATCATGCTTAGTTTCAGTTGCACATCATGTTCATGTCAATCGTGCATACAAATAATTTCAATCGTGCATTTTATATATCAGTTATGCATGTTCAGTTTGAAAGCTTAGTCCATCATTTTCCTCAGCTTAACTAGTTTCATTCGAGGACGAATGATCCCAAGGGGAAAATATTGTAATACCCCATATTTCTCTAACATAATCTAAGTCCCTATACATGAGTATTTGTACATAGTTTTGTTGAAACATATTATTTTCCAGTTTAGTGCCGGTCATTGAGTAGGAAATTGAATTTTCTTTCCAAGGATATAAAATTCGCCTAAATCTAATAACTTGGTAAGAATTTATGGCAACTTTAAGTTTCAGTCATTGAACACCATCATTTTAACCCTTAGCGCATCACAGAGGTAGCGTAAATGACTATTGTCAATTTGCAGTGAAGCTCCATGAAACCACCGTATCGTGCCGTCAGCCAAAATCCCAATTGTCCATTTCCAGTGTCCTGTCGAGATAATAGCGCATCGCGCCAAGGGTGAATTTTAGAATCAAAAGGGCACCGCGATTCCTCTGCGTCGTGCAAAGTCCTCAGTTCCCAGGTGTCCAATTCCAGTGACACACGCGATAGTGCCGCATTGATCTAGCTCACAAAATCAAGAATTTTTCATTTATTCTGAGTTTTAAATCTAAGGGCATTACAGTCTTTTTCCCCTCACCCAAGTCAGCCTTTAACACTAAATTCACCCTAATTAACCAATTATTTCATTATTTTAATAACTTTTCCCCCAAATCAAAGAAGATTCTCTCCCAATCAAGAACCTTAGCACTCAAATTCAAGGTCAATCCTCAAGAATTTACCAAGAACTTCAAGAAATCCATCAATTAAGGTATGTTAGATGTTCAGCCATGGATCCCCTTTGATCCATGGAGTCTAAGCGACCCTTTTAAATTATAAAATTGTGATTTTTTCTAGTTATTATGTTTTAAACTGTGATTTTTTAACACTCCCAGACCTCATCCCGAGATGTCACACGGTGCACAAGGATACAATCAGCTCCAAGATAACCCTTTGAGCCTATTATTGAATCTGGAGCTTGCTTTAAAATAAACTAATCAAGCGATAGTACTGTATTAGCGAGTCTGAACTTAAATAACTGAAAAAAATATCTAAATGACAAAATAATAATAGTATAGAAATCCACTAATAGTCCGACAAGCCTCTACAGCTAAAGAACTAGAGAGTCATTGGGATAGGTCGACAACTGACTCGGACTAGATTGAAAATGATAACTAAATTACTTATGAAAGTTGGAAATCTAAAGAAGTTGGCCCTCAAATCATAAGGACTAACCATGGTGGGAGCATAGATAGAGATACTCGAACTACTCACGCTACTGATATTGAGCACTAAAACCTACATTATTAGACAATGTAGCACATAGACATATATGTGGATCGGTACTTTTAGGAAGTACTGAGCATATGGGGTGCAATGCATAAGAAAACATCATCATACTTTACAAAATTAATACATGCTAAATGTAAATGATTCACGTAAACTGGAATGTCTAAAATACCAAAATCTGAAACAATAAGAGGAATTCATACTTTATAAATCTTGTGAGCCACCTATTCAGTTCTAAAAGAGGTACTTAAATTCTCTCTTTAAAACATACTGTCTAAGTGTAGAAACGACTCACTCATTACATCAAAAATCTGAAAGTTAATATCTTTTGTAAAATATAATCTAAATAAATTCGGGAGCCTTTACACTTAGTTTTCTAAAAGCTTTTATGTTCACCTCTTCTTTTAGGACTTAAGAACCTCGGTACTTAGGGACTATAGAACTTTGGGACTTGTCTTGGGAGTTTCTTCTAACCGACATAAATCATGTGAGCTAACATGGAGTCCAATGTCTTGACCACATTGGGGAGATCTATTCTATCATTTCCATCAGAGTAAAACCCTAAATTTAGTGATCACTATCTTAGCCCACTATGGGCAAATCAGAAACCGACGGTGCACGTAGTTCTAGGGCATAAGACTTTGGAATCATACCCAACTCGGTGCTAAATACTACTCCCATACTTATTGCTCAAAACTTTTAAGAAATCCACCTTAAATCAGTACAAGAGTCTATAATGAAAACTAATTATGCTTCTCTTAGCTTTAAATCATAAATTGTAGGAATAATGTGGATTCCTATCTTAGCTTTGGATCAAAACATCAACTTTCTTTAAAAATCTGAATACTTGCTTGTTTAAGCATGATAATAATATACTCTTCATGAAAGATCAATATTCATACTTGGGTTTTAAAGCATATGTACTTAAATTATTATAATTTTGTAATGAAACTTAATTCTCAATAATTATCTTGGAAACACTTGAAAATATCAACTCACAACAGGGATGTACAATTCATAATATAAATCCTCAATTCAATGCATAATAGGTGGGATAAACATGAAATTCAAGGATTAAATCACTTACAAGTTCATAAACTTAAAATAAGGCACTTTGGGTATAAACCCCAACTTGTAAATCATGTAATATTTAAATAAATTCAAGTTTTTGGGTATAAAAACGAAAGATTTGTTCTTGTTCAAACCCCACATACCTTAGATGATGAACTTAGATGAACAAGCTTTCTTTGGAGATTGAGCTCCTATATGAAGATTCTTGGATTGGGAACTTCAAATCTTGAACTAATTTAGAAAAATGACGGTGGAATCTTGAGGTTCTTGGAATTGGGTATTGAAGCTTAGGGCTTTTAATTTGAGAGATTTTGATGAAAAATAAGCCTAATGTTGTTAGAATAGGATTTAATCTTGTGTTTGGGCGGATTGGGGTGGGGAAAATAATTCATTTACCCTTAAAAACCTGAATAAAATAATCATAAATAGGGCCGCCCTCACGTCGCGACCCCTGCTTGGGTCAAGTGTCCCTGCGAAGTGATACCTAATCAATTCAAATAGTCATCGTGTCATAACCCCTATCTGGGTTGAATGTCCCTCACGACGCGGGCCTATTATGAGTCATCACTATTTTGGATCTCCACACTCACCCTTACACTAGTCCAAAAAAAACAAAACTCACCCGAGATGTACTATGGACTTCCCCGAACATCAATTAAATCAAAAATTTATTTTTTCGAGCTTGGGAAGGTTTTCAATGAAATCCTCAAAGTTCGAAGGCTTAGGAAAAGGCTAAGTCCCAACACTTAGACGACAATGATTTTTGTAGTGTTTTACAATATCTCCCCCTTGGGAACGTTCGTCCTCGAATATCTCTTATTAGGATAAGGATACGGAGAAATCTAAGGAGATACACTAGCGTGCACGACTAAAATAATTTGCTGAACTAACTTTAAATCATCATGAGTTTCTGGGTAGTTCTGTGAGTACATGAACTTAACATTAAGGAAAACTATATGGTTGAATATATGATTAGAAAAGAGATGAATTAAGGAAGAGTTGTACCTTCAGTTAAATCTAAATTTAATAAGAAGAGGTAAGGGTACTTGGCTTGCATATCGGTTTTTGCTTCCCAAGTCGCACCCTCAACAGACTGGTTCCGCCAAAGAACTTTGGCCAAGGGAACTTCTTTATTTCTTAGTCTATGGATCTGATGATTTAAAATCTTAATTGGAATCTCTTCATATGATAGGTTGTTCTGAATATCTGAGCTTTCTAAAGGAACTACAACAGTGGAGCCACCAATGTACTTCTTAAGCATAGAGCCATGGAATACAGGATAAACGATCTGTGGGAAACTCAAGCTCATTATCTACTTTCCCAATATGACTCAGAATTCTATAGGGGCTAATATACCGGGGACTAAGATTCCTGCCATGACCCGAGCCGGGGCCCTGTCCATAATGAGCATCCCGAGCCATGGAGGCCCGAGCGCCTTTTTGAATCTGGTGATCATGCACAATATTCATATAGTATAAGAGAATTTATGGAAATACAAAACAATATGGAATCATGGTCATACTATGAAATCTGTTCAACAATGGGGAAATAAGTTTATCAACTTTAAACAATATCTTTTTCAGTCTGCGAAATCTCTACTACACATAATATCAATAATTGTCGGAAACCCGGGAAAAGGCCCCAAGTGTACCAAAACCAAAGCAAAAAAATTATGTATAAAAAGAGATATGCCTTCCAAAATAAAGAAGCCTCACCACTGCAAACTTTGCTTCTGTCTGAAAGCTTTACGGATTTGCAGGACCTCTAGACCGAGCCTCAGACCCTAGAAGGTAGGGGGTTCAATACAGTTGTACTGGTATGCAGAGAAAATCCAAAGAAATAATTTTTTTATTCAACATATATGAGAGCAATTTAAAATAATTCATAAATATATCATATGGTAAAAATCACATAGGCATATTTAAAAAACTCTACAAAATCATCTGAACTCTGTGACACTTTTTATTTACTTCTGCGCTAGTTGGTATACCCTACAACTCTGAAATCCCGCGGGCAATATGGAATCTTCCATTAACTCGGCAGCCAAGCCCCCAACCTAAGTTTGCCGTAAGGGTCAGAGTCTCTGTCTCTACTACGGCACTGGGGCGTTGCCAGCGTACAATAATAATATACCCTTATCGGCAAAATACGGTTTTAGTCTAAGAGTTACTTGAACTCAAGCCTTTTTCGGGTAACCACCTAGTCCTCTTTAAGCCCATTTTTAACTATTTAAAAAATTTCATTATCTGAAATCAAACTCCAAAAAATTCTAGCTCTGTTATGGCATACAAGTATATGGTATCATCATACCATTGACTTGCAAGTCACGTATCTTAACCATTAATAGCATATTATAATATCTGTTTTCAAAACATAAGCTTTGGGCTCACCATATCAATAAATTAATTCAAAGAACTCTTTCTTGAAACTCATATAAACATATGCAAGAAACTTTCTTTTTCACCATTTCAAATACACAAGGTGATCATATCAAAGTTCTCAATCACATGAAATTCTTTCTTTTTAACGCAAGTACATAATTATATCAAGAAAATCCCTCTCATCATATCTAAATCATGCCAAAATACTATGTATTTAGAAAATTATTTTCCAATCATAAATCATGCATTTCACACCATTCACAATAGGATCATAACCTTAAATTCATCACAAGAGAGGGATTTCATAATTTGTGTTCTCAAACAATCTTCAATCTAAATTTTCATACATATACGTATACATATAAATCAATTTAAGGGGAAAATACCTAAAGGACAAAACAAGAATGTCATTAAAACATTAATTATGCATAATTAAAATATGGATTCCAAAATCCCTTTGTAATTTCATGCTTGATAATCTTTAAATCATATTCAAGTGTTTCAACAAGACCATGTAGTTTTAGGATAAACCCCACATGCCTAAGATTATGTAGTTAGAAAGATTGAACTTGAATCTTGATCTGTTTCTTAGAATTCTTGATCTTAGGCATGAGTTCTTGATCATTGGGGAGGAGTTAGGTTTTTGATTTGAGAGAAAAATTGAATTATAGAGTATATTATGCCTTTTGGGGCACAAATCTTATGTTATGGAAGGGTTTTGGGTAAGGGGAAGTGACCAAAATTACCCTAGACCCATTAAAAACTGATTTAATGAGTAAAACAGTTTTGAAATATGCTAGCCGATGCGCCGCAACGGTCGGCTTACTGCCTCACACGAAAAATATCATAACTTTTCGCTCGGTTATTGAATTTTGGCAAAATTGGTATCATTGGAAAGCTAATTAAATTATCTACAATTTAGTGGGTTTGAGCTAAAAAATTTTATGTGTATCAAGAGTTATCCCCATTCAAATTAGACCTTTATAGAATCAAATATCAAATTTTGGATGAATGAAAGGTTCTTAGCTCAACTTTGCTCTAGGGCATTTCTATGAACATTTTTCACCTCATAACCACTTTATATACTAGGAAAAATATCATGACACATGAATCTAAGCATAAACCATGAAATTAGAGCATACTATGTAGGAACGATAGTTCGATTTCTAGCTCGAAAATGTGGGGTGTTGCATTTCCCCTTTTTGCCAAATCTCTTCACCCCTTTCATCGATTAAGTCTTCAAATACACCAAATCATCAACATCAAACTTGAGGTCCCTTCTTCTCACATGTGCATACAATTTCTAATGACTCTAGGCTATTTTCAATCTTTCTCTAATCAGCTTAACTTTTTCCATTGCTTCGAACACAACATCGGTCCTATGCAAAATAACCTTACTGAGTTCAAACCAACCAATGGGTGAACTACACCTCCTCCCATAAATAGCCTCCAATGGGGCCATCTGAATGCTAGAATATTAACTGTTATTATACATAAACTCAATCAGTGAAAAATGCTCATCCTATCTACTTTTGAAATAAAGAGCACATACCCTCAACATATCTGTAAGAGTTTGGATGGTACTTTCTACCTGACCATCAGTCTGTGGATGAAAAGACAAACTAAGATGAACTTGGGTACCAATACCCTTCTGAAAAGCTTTCCAAATCTGGGAAGTAAATTGAATACCCTTATCTGAGATGATAGACAAGGAAAATTCATGCAATTTAACTAACTCTCGGATATACAAATTAGCATAGTCTAGTCCTCTGCTATATAGGACGTATGTATTAGCAAAAAATGCACAGACTTAGTTAGCCTATCAACAACAACCTTAATCGAATCATGACGACGATGCTAAAGGGGTAACCCAGTCACAAAATTTATATTCACGTCTTCCCACTTCCAAGTGGGGATACCAAGCTCTTACAACTTACCACTAGGTCTTTACTGCTCCTCCTTAACCTATTGACAAGTTTCACACTTTGCTACAAACTCTGCTATGTCTTTCTTTATGCCATTCCACCAATAGATTTTTCGTAAGTTACGGTACATATTTGTTGCACTGGATGAATGGAATATCGATCACCATGTGCTTCAGCCATAATTTTCTGTCTCAACTCATCAACACAAGGCACACATAATCTATGCTGGTATCTCAACACACCATCTCCCCCTTAGAAGAAAACCTCTACCCTTTGGTCTTTAATGGGACCCCTTCAACTTAACTAAGATGGGATCTTGATCCTATTTCTCCTTCACCTCAGAAACTAGAGAAGATTCTGCACTATTCTGCACCAAAATGCTACCCTTGGTTTAATCAACCAGTCTAACACCCAACCTATCCAAATGGTGAAATTCACAAGCTAAGTCTTTCTTATCATTATACATGTAAGATATGTTGACCTTAGACAATCAACTAAGAGAATTTGCCACTACATTTGCCTTGCCCAGGTGATATAACACACTAATGTCATAATCTTTCAGCAATTCTAACAACCTTCTTTGGCAAAGATTTAACTCCCTCTGAGTGCACACATACTTCAATCTTTTATGGCTGTGAACACATCAACATGAACACCATACAGATAGTGTCTCCAGATTTTTAAAGCAAACACCACAGCAGCTAATTCCAGATCATGTGTTGGGTAATTCTTTTCATGAGGTTTTAACTACCTAGAGGTATAGGCTATGACCTTACCTCTCTGCATCAACACACAACCTAAACCAAATCTAAAGATATCACAACATATAACAAAACCATCGGTACCATCAGTTAATGCTAACACTAGGGTCGAAGTGAATCGAGTCTTCAACTTTTGAAAACTCTTCTCGCAGGACTCTGACCATTAGAACATAACTTTCTTTTGGGTCAACCTAGTCATAGGGGATACAATAGATGAGAAACCCTCAACAAAATAACAGAAATATCCAGCTAGGCCCAAGAAACTCCTAATGTGTGATGGAGAGATAGGTCTAGGTTAATTTCTTACGGCTTCTGTTTTTCAGGGATCGACTCTGATGATATTGGCGGAAATAATATGATCGAGAAAGGCTACTGAACTTAGCCAAAATTTACACTTGCTAAATTTGGTGACCAATTGATGATCTCAAAGAGTCTATAACATAATTTGAAGATGGTCTGCATGATCACCCTAACTACGAGAGTACACAAGGATATCATCTATGAATACTATGACAAACATATCTAGATATTATTTGAACATGCGATTCATGGTGTCCACAAAATATACTGAAGCATTGGTTAGCCCAAAAGACATGACTAGAAACTCAAAATGACCATAACGTGTCTTGAAGGCTGTCTTCAAAATATCCCATTCCCTTACTTTAAGTTGATGATAGTTGGATCTAAGGTCTATCTTAGAGAAATAATTGGCACCTAGGAGTTGGTCAAATAAATCATCAATCCTAGGAAGAGGATATTTGTTCTTAACTATGACTTTATTCAGCTGACGATAGTCAATGCACATATGCAAAGAACCATCTTTCCTTCGCACGAATAGAATGGTAGCACTCTATGAAGAAATACTGGGCCTTATAAAACCTTTATCTAAAAGATTCTTGAGTTGATCTTTAAACTCTTTAAGCTTTGTGAGAGGAAAACGATATAGAGAAAAGGAAATAGGCTAAGTGTTAGGTAGAAGATCAATGCAAAATTCTATTTCCCTATCAGGAGATACCCCTAGAAATCTTCAGGAAAGATATTCGAAAATTCATTAACTATATTGGTTGACTGAACTGTTGTAGTCTCAAACTTAGTGTCCTTTAATCAAACTAGATGGTAGATATACCATTTTTAGATTAACTTTTTGGCTCTAAGATAAGATATTAAATGACTCTTGTGAGAAACTTAATTACTTGACCATTCAAAGAGTGGCTCATTTGGAAACTAAAACTTTACCACTAGAGTGCGACAATCTATAGATACATAACAAAAATGGAGTCAATCCACACCAAGAATAAGATCAAAGTCAATCATATCTAACTCTATCAAGTCTGCAAACATGACCTTATGAAGGATAGTAATGGGATAATTTCTATAGATCCTCTTGGCAACAATTGATTCCCCTACTAGTGTGGAACCTAAGAAAGGCTCAGGGATCTTTTCAGAACTTATTTCAAAATTCACAGCAATTAATGGGGTCATATAAGAGAAACTTATCCCAGGGTCCAACAATACATAAACATCAAAATAAAATACATGAAGCATACCAGTAACAATATCTGGGGAGCTATCCCACTCTTGACTTGATGGTAAATTATAAAATCGATTCTGGCGCTGACTGCCACCGGTACTGGATAAAGCACCTTGAGAAGGGGCTGGGAGAGCTACAGGTGTTGGGGTAATGGTGGCCAGAGTCTAGGGATGAACATCTCTATTTGCCTACTTAGTATACAGACACTCTCTAGTTTTATGGCATAATTTGCCACAACTAAAACAACCCTTCTACTCGGCCAAGCATTCAATGGAATGAGTCCTACCACCCTTAGCACATGGAGAATAGTTGGGCTTACCTAATATAAGTACGATCACGTAGATGGACTTATGAGGGTGTACGTTAGACCCGAGGCTTGGTGTGTGCAATAAAGTGAAAAAGAGAACCTAAATGGACGCCAAAACAGTCCACTAAATACACTAAAATGGACAAATCAGTCCACTACATACACTAGAGGGGTGCCCCTTCACTAAGGGGCCTTTTAGTCATTTTACCTATTATTTTGTAATACCCTAAAAATAGCATAATATAAGATTTCATTAGTTAGACTTTGATGAATATTATGAGTTTATCACACTTGAAACATTTCCTCTCTATGGAGAGAAGATCACCAACCCAAAATTGTAACTAGGGAAATCAACTTGAGTGTGGAATCACTCATGTTGGAATCAAGCTTTGAAATGCTGGATGCTTGGGAGATCAGGGTCACTCTTGTGCCAACATAAGATTTATCTATTTAATGTGTATGATGTTAAAGTTTCAAGAGTGGTATAGGTTTTTGGGTTGTTACTATTATACCTTCAATTTATCTAACTATCTGTCCTTTTGTTTCTTTGTAATTATGTAGTAGTGTTGATGTTGTAACCGTGTGTTTGTGTTGTTAATGTAGAATCCGAAATTAGTCTATTTGTCATATTATTATTTTTGTGTTGCTACTTTTTGGGTGTTATTACTCCATTGTTCCTTGTATTCTTCTTGTTGGTAGTGGATCCGAGAGGGGTCACCAAATGAGGTCCTCAGTTTCTTAACTAGTGGACTGATTTTGGTGTTTGTTTCATGTTTCCTTGTATATATTGTATCATTTGGCATTAGAGCATGGCTAGATATTGTTTCTACAAGATCAATATTGGGCTTGATTTTTAGAAAATTCAAAAAAAAAAAGGTTGAAATCTGAAAATTCCAAAAAGAAGCAAATCTGTTCATTTTTGTGTCTTGGCAGAAATTGTGTTCTTGTTGTGTCATGGCCTAGATTTTTCTCTTTTTGAGTCTAGATCTAGGAGTCATTTTATTTGTTTTGTTGTTTTTAGTGTTATCTTCTTCACCAGTAACACTAAACAAGTCTATATCTAGATTTGAGCTTTAATTGTTGATGTTGTTGTTGTGAACCTAAACTTTGGCCGTGTGATTGTTGTTGGTATTGTTGTTGAGGATTCAAAGATTTGATATGTGGTGTGTTTTTTGTTCAAGGTTTGAATGTATATGGTGGTTATTGTGTAGTATTTTCAAGCTTGGAAAGGTGTTGTTTATGTTTAGGGTCTAACTTGAACCTTAGAACTTCAAGATTCAAAAAAAATGTGTTCTTGGTGTTCTTCACATCTTCGTCTATTGTTGAAGAAAAATTCTTAGAAGTTGAAGAAAGAGAGTGTATATTTTGAATCTGTCTTATTGTAAGAAAGTCCAAGTTCTCAAATTATTTTCTTTGCCTCATAATATGAGTTTGGAAAATCGGCGACATGAGGCAACAACTCCTCTTTTAGTATTTTTAATAACATTGTAAATGATGCATTACTCCAACGGGCCATACTTTTGATGTGAAGAAATTTAATCAAAGTGGAAAGCTTTGACGCTTTTGAATTTTGATACAATGGCTGCTCAAAATCATCCAATAGTTTGTAAAATTGTTCTACAACATTTGGCTCCTCATCAATACAATTAGTGTGTGTAGGCCGACCATCATGATTAGGATATAAATCAGTCAATAGTTCTTCTACTGCATCTTTACTCTCACATTCTTCCACTTCATCATCATATTCGTCTTCAGATTCGGATTCAGATAACGGTTCACCAAAGCATTCTCCATGGTAAAATGAGAAAGTAAAATTCTGAAATATTCCATGTACTTTTAAATGTGTCTCAATTGTTGTACGAGTTCCTAAAGTAGTATTGCAACATTTGTTATGTGGACATCGCATTTCATGTTCTTCTTCTGTTTTTTCGAAAAGCATAATTCTAAAACTTTTTCACCCCACTTTTACAGATTTCACTGTCCCGATCATTAATAAGTTGCATCCATTGCTTGATAGGTACCATAACCTTGTAAAATACATAAAATATTAGATTGAGAAAAATTAAATGATAAAAAATTATATGCAAGGATGCTTATCAAAATCATCACTAGTAACCTACTTGATAAAGTTATCATTAAGGAACTCAGTAGAAGAATTAACTTACAACTAATAACCTATAAATACAATAACGTGCGTCTTTACAATAATTTTTAATTTTATTGAAAAGTTGTAGAAACAAATGACACCCACATAAGAAGTCAAGACAACGGTACACTTTTTGGTAAAGAAAAAGACTTATTGAAAGGGAGAAAATCCATCATTGGATGAGTAAGAAAATATAAGGAATATCTGTAAAAAATGGAAACAAAATAGGAATTCGATTTCCCTTAGAAAGGGAAATTTATCATGGAAATTTCATAAAAGCATTATCACTAGCCTTAACTAAAAGTCCCAATATATGGACAAAGTCATAGGGACAAAGCCCCTGATATTGTTGTTTCTTTGATATTATCTCAACAAACATCTACTTTAGCATCTCATTTTCAAGACTTTTGCATATTCAACTCGTAGATAGGTCGATGCACCAAACATCCCTCTAATTACAACAAAAACAACAACATATCCACATAGTAATTCTGTCTAAAACAACTCATTTTTTTAATTACATCATGAGTGGAGTTCAAAGCCTTTATTAGTTCTTAAAATAATTGAAATTGGTCCTTCTTGAAATTTATTTGAGCTATATTTGAGGTCCTTGTGTGTTTTCTTAACAAATAAGGGAATGAGATGAAGCATTGTCAAGTAAGGTCGAGATCCTAAAAAGCAAGATTCAAGAGCTTGAACAGATGGCAATGGGATGGGGACTTGCTGGACTGTTCAATTTTAGACCTTCTCACATTGAAGAAGCCAAGTCACCTACACCAGGATATTCTATCCTAAAGTTTTGGTAGTAAAATGATCAGTTCTTTTCTATTTCTTTGGAGCCAAGACTCATGCCTTCCGTAAACCAGAAGCCTTGGCTCCTAAAGTAGTTTACTAGAAATTTTATTTCTTGTGATCAATATTGTGAGGTTATGAAGCAGTAGTTGTTCCATAACCTGAGTTGTGTCACTATACTACTGGTTTTACATATGCCTCACACAACGTGCTTAAGAGACTTGGGTACTTAGCATCATAAGGTGCAAAATTGTGAAATGTTGGATTTGGATATTTTTGTTCAGCCACGTTCTAATGCTCAAAACTGGTGAGGTGACATTATGACCAGATACTCCTAACCTGCAAAAGCTATGCAATACAATGAAACACAAATAAAAGTGCAACCCTTCATCTATTAATAATTCAGAATTTGATGAGGACATTGTTGTCCAAGGGAACAAAGGAATTCAAGCAATAAAAGTTCAACTTGAAGAAGGACATTGTTGTCCAAGGGAACAAAGGAATTCAAGCAAGAAAAGTTCAACTTGAAGAAAGGCTAATGCTGAGACTGCTATTCAAAAATAGATATTTTACTTCAGGAAGAAAGCTTTTGCTGAGACTGCTACGCTCAAGGCTGAGCTTCTTAGCAAGGCTAATGTCGAATACAATATAAAGGTATGCATTTTTTTTCTGCCAAAAGTGCTAATTCGTTATTTTGTATTTGCAGCTAGACTCGGGGAGAACCAAATTGAGGAACTACAGTTTGACCACGAGCCGCCTGCAAGAAAAGATGGTTGTCCGAGTTCAATTTTTGTTGAAGATGCCGTTCCAAATGAAATAACGTCAGACAAACATGAGCATGGCTCAGCAGCAGCATTTAATACAGAAGGATTATCTGATGTTCTTGATAATTGTTCACTAAGCCAGAGGGATAATATTGAAGAGAAACTTGATTCTGGCTTTAAAGAACAATTGGAGACTGGATGTACTGTTAATGAAGGAATAAGTTATGGTGACCAGGAGCCTGCAATAAAAGACCTATGTCCTATTTCTGTTTTGGCTGATGATGCACTTCCAAATGACATAACTTCTGACAAACTGGAGCATGGTGCAATTGTTGCAGATAATACAGAATTTGACACAGGATCAGGGAATGAAATTCCATAATTTTTCAGAAAACCAGACTGATAATATGGAAGCGAAGCTTGATTCTGGCTTTAAAGAACTATCAGAGACTCAATTAAACCAAGGATCACATTTGAAGAAGGAACAAAAGGTAGGACTTCTGGACAAACATTCCCAATGCTCAACGATACAAAATTTTCAAACCTGTCAAGCATCCAGAAGCCTAAACAATTGGAATGGCAGCTTGTTGTCATGACCAAGATTGAAGGATCATTATAAACTATGCAAAAGTAACACCGAGAAGACCTTCAGCAATATCCCGTGCTAACTACCCAGAAAAAATTACATCTAAATACATCTTATACTTTCCCCAGCGCAACACCTCACTATACATATAAGCATATCGTTGCCAACGGTTTCAAAAACATCTACATCCTCATCAGTATTTTAGTCAACATTCTGATAAAAGACATTAGGGCAAATTGAGCGAAAACGGGGATTACTGAAATCAAACAAATGAAATTGAGAGAAAACAGAATTTGAATCAAACAAGCAATAGAGACAAAATCGAAAATAGATGAAATTAAGAAAGCACAGAGATTATTAGATGAACGGAAAATAGATAAAAATTGAGAAAACAGTAGCACAAAATTGAAAAGATCAATACGGACTAAATTTTGCATCCAAACAAATGAAATTTAAGATAAAACTTACCTGCACAGCTTGAAAAAGCAATATTAAGGGGCAATATCAAAGGGAAAGCACGCACAGACGTAAAGCAGATCGTGTAATTAAGAGAATTTCTTCAATAGTGCAAAAATAATTAGGAAAAATTGTTGATTGAATAAGGAAACGTTTAAGCTGCTGGTATGTTATCAAGAGAACTAATAATATAAGTTTCCTTTTAATTAGATTTTAGAAAAGGAAAAAAAATTGGAATTTTGGCGCCTATGTATTATTGTTACCAGAAAAATAGGTACAAATTTTTTTTTATTAAAATATTAAATTCCCGCTCAAGGATCTATTACTTATAGGGACGAGTTAAAAAAAAATATAGGACCATATTTTAATACCTTCGCAAAAACATGCACAATTAAGGACCGGAATATAATCTCGTCTCAACAGATACACTTTTAGAGATCAAATTATTAACTCGTCCCTAAATGTTTTTCTTAAATAGACCTTTTGTTGTAGTGTAGACTGTCAATATATACGAGAAGCTAAAGATAAAGGTGTCATAACTCTTCTGCATGTGTCCTGTGATCTTCAAATAGCTGATGCATTTACAAAATCAATGGCACAACAACGACATCAGTTTCTAGTCAGCAAATTGATGATTCTTGATATACCAACATCAATTTGAAGGGGGATATTAGCATGATGTAAATGTTGTATATATTAATGTAACCATATGCTGTTGTATATTAGTGTAATTACATAGATTTAATTTTGTAGTTAAAGAGAATAATAGTGGTTTTAGTAGAGAAGATTTGGTGGGATAGAATAGCGGATTTAGAGGGATAGAAAAGCTGATCTTTAGGGATAGGAAGACGGATCTTTATTGATGTAATCATTGAATATTTTCTATTTAAGGGAAAAACTCTCAATATTGAGAGGCATTGAGCAGAAAATTGATAGTTTCAACTTTTTTGGGATAGAAAATTGTGTCAACATTTTTCGGCGACTCTCCTTAACATGCTTTCCATTGAGTTCTATACCTGGTTCAACTTAAAGTTTCAGCTATCAAACAGATGAGTCATCCAACTAATCATACATATGATAGTCTAAGTTAAAATTTTCTATCAAACAACTTATCATTTTCCGTTGAACCTCAGATGGAGAGCTACAAATTTGATGCTTATCACATGGCCTCCGATGGAAGTCTGATATGCCAACAGATGGATGTTCTACCTAAAGAATAGATGGTAGTGGAGAAATAACGACGGAAGTGGACAACCCAAATATGCAAACCATTGTTCCAGTTAGGTCTCCTATCTTTATTAAGGTTTCAATTGTTCTCATTCTTTTTGGTTTGGTTGTTCATGTTATTTATATATGACTGATTTATAAAAGATGGGACTGTTGTTGTTGTTGTTGTTGTTGATTACAAAAGCTTAACTGTTATATTTCTTATGGAAATGGTCCCAGAATGTTGTGCACTTTCATTTTATCTGAATATGAGTTTTCTTTACCTTTCCAATAACCTAAGTTCTCCATTATATGCCAAAGGAAAGAAATTTTTTTTATTTAAAATAAATAAATCAAAGATGATGTTAGAGTTTTACCCTGACATAGCTCAACAACTTTGAGTGTCAATGCCAATTCTTTATGCTAACTTATGCCTATGAATATGAATTGGAATGATGTGACTTTCCAGTTCAGGTTCATTTCACGTGCAAATATTTAGCAGCATATAAAATGATAAATTTATTGGCAGTTAGTTTGTTAAAATAGCTCCTACTTTATTCAGATTCATATATAGCTGTGATTGTAGCAGTTACCAAGCTCAAAAAAAAAGAAGGGAGAAAAAGAAGAAGAGAGAAAATGCTGACCTAAGGTATCTTTGTGTGTCAAGAGTTAGTTATAATGTGAGCTGATTGGATCTATTTATAAGCTCACATGCTCATCACATGAGCATCTAGAAACTTGCTAACAGCTCACCAACATCTCACCAACTAACTCACTTTTCTCTGCAAGCAACAACTAACAAAATTAAAATAAATCCAATGGAACAGTAACTACTATGCTAACCAACTAACTGCTCCAACTAATTGCTATAGTTGTACAAATATGATAGCTTCCACAATAAGTTTTAACACTCCACCTCAAGCTGCTGGGTGTAAAATGTTGAGCGCACCAAGCTTGCTTAGGAGGTATGAGTGCTGATCATGACTCAAGCTCTTGATGAGAATGTCTGCAACCTGTTGGCTAGTCTGTACATACATTAGCTGAACCAACCCTTTCTTGATCTTGTCTCTGATAAAGTGACTATCTACCTCAATATGTTTGGTCCTTTCATGAAAAATGGAATTTGCAGCCAATTGAATAGCTGACTTGCTATCAGAGAAAATGGTAATAGGCTTGGTGATTTGTATCCTTAGTTTTGCAAACAACCCTGCCAACCATGTTACTTCTACCAAGGATGAGGCCATGATCCTATATTCTACCTCAGATGAGCTCTTGAAAATAGTGTGTTGTTTCATAGATAATTCCATGATATCAATGAACTAACAAATTACACCACATAGCCTGTGACAGACCTCCTAGTGTTTGGACATGCAGCCCAATCTGAGTCACACCAACAAATTAACTCTATAGAAGGATGTGCCTTGAGCCAAATACCTTGTCCTACAGTTCCATTCAGATACCCTGCCACTCTGTTTGCAGCTTACAGATAAGATCTCTTTTGCTGTTGCGTGAATTGACTTAGTGTCTGCATTGGATAGATGATATCAGGTCTTGTTATGGTTTCATACATCAATGTTCCAACAATTCTTTGATATAGTCTCATATCTTTCATCACAACATCTCCTTTAACACTTGTTATTGCATCTACTTCAATAGATGTTAGCTTGATGTTAGTCTCAAATAGAGTGGAAGCTGTTTTAGCACCAGCAAGCCCTGTATCAGATATGAGTTCCAGAATATATTTTCTCTAGCTTAAGATCACTCAACTTGGAGATCTTAGAACTTCAATCACTAAGAAGTACCTAAGCTCACCTAAGTCTTTAAGCTTGAATTGCTGATGTAAAGTATCTTTTGCTGCATTTATCATCTCTATATTGTCACCTGTTACCATAAGATTATCTACATAAACCAGGATCACGACTATTCCTTCTGATCTTTACAAAGTAAAAAAAGTGAGTAATCATAGCTACTCTGAGTAAATCCTGCATTGAGTAGTGCTAAAGTAAGCTTTATATTCCACAGTCTGGATGCTTGTTTAAGTCTATATAATGACTTGATCAGTCTGCAAACTTGGTGCTGCCTTCCTTCTTTGAATCCATCTGGCATTTCCATGCACACCGCTTTCTCTAATTAACCTTGCAAGAAGGTATTGTAAACATCTATTTGATACATATTTCATCGTTATGATACTGCCAAGGAAATGACACTCCTTATAGTAACCATTTTTTCTACTAGAGAGAAGGTGTCACGATAATCTAATCCTTCTAGTTGGCTATATCCCTTGGCTACCAACCTTGCTTTGAACCTCTCTATTTCACTATTAGGCTTATACTTGACTTTGTACACCCACTTTGAACCAATAATGCTCTTATCTAGAGGCATGTTAAACACCTCCCAAGTGTGGTTGTCTTCTAGGGCCTTGACTTCCCATTTTATAGCTTTAATCCACCTCTCATCTTTGCTGGCTTCACTATAGGATTGAGGTTCAATTTTTGATGACACACTGTACACAAACCTTTGATATATATTACTGGTTTTAGCAAAAGATAGATAATTTGCTAGAGGGTACCTTGTCCCTTTCTTTACTCTTGGTAAGGTATAGTCCATCTACCAAGTAGGTTGTCTGATGGCTCTAGATGATCTTATTGGAGAAACTTCTATAGATGTTGATGGTGGCTCATCTATACTTGTTTTCTTATTAGTAATCTCATCTTTGATGCTGAAATTTTCATGTATTGACATATCCTTATTGTATGATTCATATTAGTGATCATCTTGATCTGTGTAAATATTTTTTACTTCATCTACATCAGCATATATTAGTGAACTTGGTTGAATAAAATCTGCAGGTGATTTTGAAATTTCCTTCTCTACAAAAAAGAATGAGTCTTCTTTGCACACTACATCTCTTGTGACAAAAAACTTGTTGGTGGACCAATCTAATAGTATATAGCCCTTATGAGTAGTAGAATAGCCTATCAATACAACAACTTTAGCTCTTTCAGAGAACTTATCACCCTTTGGTAGAACTAAAGCATAACACTTACATCTAATTACTCTCAGATGTATCAAGGGTGGAACTTTGCAATATAGCATATCACAGGGACTTTTCCCTCCAACAAATGCAGATGGTAACCTGTTAATAAGGCAGACAAGCATCCTTGACATTCAAACCACAAAACCTGATAGGCATTTGTGACTGGAACCTAATATCTTTTGCAATATTAAATATCTGTCTATCCCTTTTTTCAACCACACCATTTTGTTGCGGTGTGTAGGGGCAGCTACTTTGGTGTATCACTCCTAGTGACTGAAACAATTCATTACACTTAGAATTAATGAACTCTGTCCCATTGTCTGATCTGACTATCTTCACTTTCACACCAAACTGGTTTTGAATCATAGTAAAGAAATTTTTTACAGCAACAATACATTCAAATTTCAGTTGTAACAAATGCAACCATGTGTATCTACTATGATCATCATCAACAGTTCAGAATTAGTATTTATTATCAAAAAAGTAGGTGTCTTATTTATTGTATCTACATCACTATTTTTTAGCTAGTGAGCATACATGACACTTATTTATAGTATCTACATCACTATTTTGTCTTATTATATTGAGAGTTCTTAATGCTTGAGAAGAAGGATGTCCCAGCCATATATGCCACAATTTGCAGTCATGCACCTCTATTCCTGCAACTTGTTTCTAATAGTCTAGATTATTAGAAGTTCCAGTTATTACACAGACACTCTTAAGGATGCATAGTCCTCCTCTTTCCTTGCCAATCACCTTCACCTTTCCACTATGAAGGTCCTGAAACACACAGAAGTCAGGGTAGAAAGTAATAAAGCACGATAGATGCTTAATCATTTTAGACACTGACAACAAGTTTAGCTTAAAATATAACACATCTCTTACAACCTCATCTTTAAGTACATGTACTGTCCCTATATGTGATATATCAACCTTGGCTCCAGTAGGTAAATTGAATTTATCACATACGATGTTATCTATTTTATGATAGTTTGAAAGAGTATATTTGTGTGCTGTAACATGATGTGTGGCTCCAGAGTCTACTATCTATTCATGTGGAACACTATGACTAGAAAAACAAGTAATAGTACCTGTTATGTTAGGTTGTTCTGAGTCATGTGTCTTCTTGTTAATCAATGCCATGAGCCTTGTGCCTTTGCTACAAAAACATTGTTGATATATTTATTACCCCGGCTGCTTGATTGATCATTCAAGCATGAATTATCTATCTTAGATTCAAGGAAACTGTGTACTGATAACTGATTGTTATTGTGACCAGTAGCTGATGTCCCATATCCACCAGTTCGGCCTTGATCACTATAAAATGGTTGATTTGTTGTTTCGCTTGGGTTATAGCTATTTTTCTTCTTATTCCTCTAGTCATTAGGATGTCCATGCAGCTTGTAACAATTCTCCCTTGTGTGACCAGTGAAATTGCACTAATCACATCTTTTGTTCTTGTATCTTTGACTCCCATAACTTTATGTTTCATTCCTATTACCATATCCTACTTCTGCATTATTTCTGTGCATTTGCATAGCAATAGGTTTAGTCCCTTTTCTAATAGTTGTAGCACAAGCAAGTTGCTTGATCTCATCTTCAATTATCATTCCATATGCTTGATTTAGTGTAGGGGTTGTTCCCTTCATCAATATTTGTCTCTTTGCTTGATCATAAACACTATTTAGGCAACTCAAAAACTGTATGAGCCTCAGTTGACATAGTTGCTCTGCATAATCCTTAGACTTTGGACAATTACAAGATGGAGTGGGAATAACTGCATCAAGTTCACTCCATAAGTTTCTTAACTTGGTGAAGTATGTTGATACTGATTCTGTGCCTTGGTGAAGGTTATTGATCTCCCTGTGTAATTGATACAACCTCATGCGATTTACTTTATCAAACCTTTCCTTGAGATCTTCCCATACCTCATAAGCATTTGTTGCATGCACAATACCACAGAGCAATTCAATACTTACAGAACTCATCAACCATGAAAGGACCACTGCATTACATGTCTCCCATTGATCTGTATATGTCCTTACTACACGCTCTAGTTACAAAGACATATTTTCTCTTCCCCAATAGTACAATCTTCATAGATCTACACCAAGCTCCATAATTTTCTGAACCAGTTAGTTTGATAGGGATTAATGCAACTCTTGCTATATTTGATAATCCCAGGAACAAGGGATAACTAGGATCTATTTTAGGTGCCATATCTGACTTGTAAGCTACAATTAAATTGAAATGAAAATATTATAGGAACATTGGAATCTATAACTTGTACGCAGAGATTAATGGATCACAAATGAGAGATATAAACTCCTCTAAGCTAGGTCACAAACAGAAACGCATAACAGGACACTCACAGTATTGTAGGTGTCTTCTGATTCAATTGTGGCTTCTTCAGATCTATGATTGCCCACTTTGATAACATGTTAAAATAGCTCCTACTTTATTCAGATTCACATATAGCTGCCATTGTAGCAGTTACCAAGCTCGAAGGAAAAGAAGGGAGAAAAAGAAGAAGAGAGAAAATGTTGAGCTAAGGCAACATTGTGTGTCACGAGTTAGTTACAATGTGAGCTGATTGCATCTATTTATAAGCTCACATGCTCATCACATGAGCATGTAGAAGCTTCCTAACAGCTCCCTAACATCTCACCAACTAACTCACTTTTCTCTGCAAGCAATAGCTAAATACATCAAAATAAAACCAATGGAATAGTAATTACTATGCTAACCAACTAACTTCTCCAACTAACTGCTATAGCTGTACAAATGTAATAGTTTCCACAATAAGTTTCAACATAGTTTCATAAGTTGCTAATACACATGGAATTAATATTGGATTACCATCTTCACTGTCCATGCAACTTTTTTTCGGTATGGTGTTCAATAAGTCTTCTCCTAAGTGAGTTCAGAATTTATGGAAAATGAAGGTGAATTGGGAGTATATGGAGTTGACAGGCAGGATCTTACTACTGCAAACATTGGTTTTGAGCAGGTAATGGTTTGGTAATAGATATGTTAACATTTGATACAACATACTCTTTTCATACCATTTGATACAAAATACTTGGCTCTTCTATGAATGGATGATATCCACAAAGTGTTTTATATTGTAGGCCTTATTCAAACACCACAAGCATGTTTGCAGTGGATTTAGAGAAGGATCCCCTTATTCAAACTTTGTTTTGTGTAAGTACGAGGCAGCCAATTCAATAAGGCTTGAGAACAAGGATTGCTGCTGCATACGCTTGGTATGTGGCACCTAAGCCTCCCCCCCCCCATCCCCC
>JAPEIP010000010.1:10968269-10983246 GCA_026120095.1 Capsicum chinense | reverse complement strand
AAGGCCTAAAGACCAAAACAATATTATCAACGCTTCTAAAACATGAATATATTCATAAATCCAAAATCCCTTTCTTAAAATTATGATTTCTATGCCCATGGAATTTTAGGAAAACCCCGCGTACCTTAAATTTGAAGCTTTTGAATGAACTCTAGATTTTGGGATGCTATACGTATGATTGAAGGGTGCCTCTTGTAGGCCTCGCAATGGGGATTCCGACTCTTGAAGAATCAAGGAAAATCCACGGTTAAATCTTGAGATATTTGAGTTTTTAGTTTGAAACTCTAGGGTGAGTTCTTGATGAATTTGAGAGAAAAAAAAATCATATTTTGGTGTTTTGGGAGTTCAATCCCGTGTTAAAGCTGGATAAGAGATGGAAGATACCTATTTTTCCCTTAAAAATGCGGAAACAGAACCTGAAATTTTGGTGCGTGCGATAGGGTGTGTGTCGCACGCTTATCGCATGATGCTACTGTCTCAGTCACTAAAATGGCCATAAATTTTCGCTCGGATATCGAATTTAGGCGAAATTGATGTCGTTGAAAATCCAATGACCCAAGTTTGGACGCTCACTCAAACTCGAACGATAGGAATGCTTTCAATTCGTCCTTTAGTTAGGGGACCTCTATGATCTCAATTCATGCTTAAATAGGTTCACATACTACATAATTGATTGACATGCTAGATTTGCATGGGGTTTATGTATTTTGGATCATCTATGCCTAGAAATGACACTTTTTTTTCTAGCCCAAAATGCGGGGTGTTACAATAATGTGAGGTAGTTGTTTCTAAGATTTTTATATGAGATAAAAAGGTATTGATCTTTTAATTCAGATTGATCAAGGATTGATCTTTTATGATCTTTCAGTTCAGATTGATTAAAAAGAAAGTATTTATCTTTTGTGAGAAAAAAACTACTTGTTTCTACTATCATTAGATTTGCTTTGAATGTGTTCTTACCCCTTTTGTTCCCTTTTTTTTTAATTTGAATATAATCACTTAAAAATTAGTCTAACCATGATGAACTTTCTTAATCGTGAAAGATAAAGGAATTTGAGGAAGATAGTAAATAGAGTAGAATAGCTTCAAAGGATTCAGTTAGCCAATCCATGAAATTTTGACTAAGGTAAAGTTAAATGTTAATTGATATTTTAGTTCAAATTAATTAAATACAATTAATGCTTCTTTCCTTTTTGAAGGACACTAGCTTATAACTAAACAAAAATTCATTGGCTAGAGACTTCTATAGGGTACGAGAGTTTGAATTGCTTCTCAATTTATCAAAATTACCTATTACTTTTAGATATTAATGAACTTTGTTGGCAGTTTCAAATTTATATTTCCTTGTAGTTTGCTTAATGTGATAATCCTCGCACTTCTACAACAAATGTTTTTTTTTTTGTTGGGAGGTGGGGAAGCTTGGAATGGGGGACTATTAGCCCCACGTGTATGTGGGCTGTGGGGTGGGGAAGGCTTGCGGTGGATGTCCATTTTACGTTTCCCATTAGGTAATCTCCACAATAATATCAGGAAATATGGTGTAAGTTATAAGTTATTTAATATCCATCAAATTAAATTCCTTTTTTTCCTGAGTTCATTTGATTCTCAAAGAAGCACTACAGTTATATATCTAGAATATATGCTGGATAAGAAGGTGAAGAGAAAGGAAATTGATTTTCTTGATAGCATATTATTGATCTCCAACAAATGACAGAAGAAACTATTATAAACTTCAATCCACGACCAGTTCAAGTAACTCTAGATGTGTTTTGAAATCCTGTGAGATATTAAAGTACTTTCCATATGGTAGAAGGAAATAATTGGCATCTAGGAGTATTATTGTGAAAACACTTGCTAAGACTCTATTGATGGAGCTACGAAGACTCCATTGATGGAGATAAGAAAAGGAGAAAGGATCCAAATTATAACTGCTTCAAAACTTGTGTTACAATTTCATTGTTGTGCCTTATATAGGCAACAAAATATCTAATAACTACCTTTCTTCTAGAACACTCCATTGACAGCTCATTGCCACTCACTAATTATTGTCTAACAACCTCTAACAACTAATACAACTGACTCAGCAACATGCTACTAAATAGCTGAATGCCTACTGCTATCAGTATTACACATCAGTGGAACAGGTATCGTGTATGTTCCAAAACACTCCCCCTCAAGCTGTAGGGTGCAGAACATTCAGCACACCAATCTTGCTAAGTAAGTGGGAATGTTGAGTAACACTTAGGCCCTTGGTAAGCAGATCAGCAAGTTGATCACTAGAGTGAACGTGTAGAGCCTTAATAAATTTATCTTTGATTTTTTCCCGAATGAAATGACTGTCAATCTCAATGTGTTTGGTTCTCTCATGGAACATAGGGTTGTTGTCCAGTTGAACGACTGAATTACTATCACTATAGAATGAAATAGGGAGGCTGATAGGGACCTTAAGTTCCTGGAACAATCCAACCAGCCAAGTGTGTTCTGCAACTGCTAAAGCCATGCTTCTGTACTCAGCTTCAGCAGAACTCCAAGAAATAGTGTGTTGCTTCTTGGTCTTCCATGATATGAGTGATTCGCCAAAATGAATAGCATAACCCATAACTGATCTTCTGGTGTTTGGACAAGCAGCCCAATCAGAGTCACACCAGTAAGTCAAAGTATTAGCAGGTTTGGCCTTTAACCAGACACCTTGGCCAACAAAACTTTTTAGGTACTTGACTACCCTAGTAGCTGCTTCCCAGTGAAACTTCTTGGGATGTTACATGAATTGGCTGATAGTTTAGAAAGCAAAGTTAATGTCTGGCTTTGTAATAGTGACATACATAAGCTTCCCAACAAGTCTTTGATAAGAGGAAATGTCAGACATCAGTTCATCCACTTGTGTACCTATTGCTTGATCATACTCAATAGAGGTAAGCCTAGAATTAGACTATAAGGGAGTAATAGCAGGCTTAGCCCCACTAAAACTTGTTTCAGCACTCAACTCTAAAATATACTTCCTTTGGTTTAGAATGATCCTTGATGTGGATCTTAAAACTTCAATACCCAAAAAATACTTAAGATCCCCCAAGTTTTTCATCTTAAACTGTTGATGCAACTTGATTTTGGTAGCATTGATCAAGGAGGATCTGCTTCCAGTGATTAGTAAATCATCAACATAAATAAGAACTATAATAGTATCATGACCTTGATGTAGGCTGAATAGGGAATAATCATGTGCACTTTGAGTAAAACCAGAATCAAGTAAGGCATAAGTAAGCTTAAGACTCCACTACCTAGAGGCTTGCTTAAGACCATACAAGGATTTGATCAACTTATACACCTTGTGCTCCTGCTGTCTTCTAAATCCTGCATGCATTTCTATGTAAACTTCCTCCTCCATATCCCCTTTGAGGAATGGATTATGCACATCCATTTGATAAAGATTCCAACCTTTAGATGCAGCCAGTGCAATCACACATCTGAGTCTAACCATCTTAGCCACTGGTGAAAAGTTTTAATGACAGTACAACCCATCTTGTTGGTTATATCCTTTGGCCACTAACCTTTCTTTGAACCTCTCCACTTCACCTTTTTCAAGATATTTAATTTTGTATATCCACTTGGAACCAATAATAGTCTTCTCTTTAGGCAGACCAATAATGGCCTATGTGTTGTTAGCTTCCAAGGCTTGAACTTCTGATTTCATAGCTTCCACCCACCTATAATCTTTTATAGCCTGTTTATAGTGCCGAGGTTCAGTCAAAGTGGAGAATTTGGACAAATAGCACTGATAAGTAGGACTCAAATTTTTATAAGACAAGTTGTTGGTTAAGGGATGTTTGCATCTCTGGTTTTTAGAAGTATCAATATAATTATTTATCCACACTGGTGGTCTTCTTGTTCTTGCAGGTCTACTGGAAGAGGGTTGAGGCAGGGAACAGTTATCTTGACATGTTTCTTCATGAGTGGTCCCAGGTGAAGCTGCACCAGAAACTTCAGCATTAAAAATGCCATCCTCCTCAATTAGAGCTTCTTCAATAACATTCTCAGCATCTATTTTATGAAATGTTTCTTTATCTGTGGGAATCAAGAAGTCAGTAATATTTTCTCCATAAGAGGAAGCTTGTGTATTATGTGCTGGTGAGGAAGAAAAAGGAAATATATATTCATGAAACACAACATCCCTACTGACTAATAGTTTCTTTAAGGTGATATCCAACAGTAAATACCCCTTCTGAGATTCAGAATATTCCCCCAAGACTGCAGGTTTGGCCCTTTCAGTGAACTTATCACCTCTTGGGAGGATAGTGACATAGAACAAGCATCCAAAAACTCTAAGATGTGACAACTTTGGATCCTTGGAAAACATCAATTGAAATAGGCTGTTACCACTCAGAATAGAAGATAGTAACCTGTTCATTAGATATACTGTAGCCTTTAACAGAGTCCCAAATACTTAATGGGCAAGTGAAACTGAAACTTCAGGGCTCTAGCTATGTTTAATATGTGTTTGTCCTTCCTCTCCACAACTCTATTCTGTTGAGGAGTGTGAGGACAACTGGTCTGATGTACTATACCCAAGGACTGGAACAATGTCTTACATTGAGAGTTGATAAATTCAGTGCCATTATCAGATTTAAAGGTTTTTACCATTATGTCAAACTGATTTTTAATCATGGAAACAAATGTCCTAATAGCCACTATGGCCTCAGACTTGAACTGCAACAGGTGAACCCAAGTGTATTTACTATGGTCATCTACCATTGTCAAGAAGTAATACTTGTTGTCAGAAGTACAATTTTTATATAGACCCTACAAATCCATGTGTACAAGTTCAAAATATGTAGAGCATCTAGTAGTACTTAAAGGGAATGACAATCTTGTCTGTTTAGCTATTGGACACACAGAGCATTTATTCAACATAGTTGCATCACTAGGATTCTTCATAATGTCTGAACGCTTGAGAACTGGAGCAGTAGGGTGTCCAAGTCTTTGGTACCATAAGATGCAACTAGAAGTGGAGACTTCTACAATAAATCTGCTGGCTTTATCTGATCTTGACTAGTTAGAACTTCTTGTCCAACCACCACCTTTAAGAACATATAGTTCACCCTCTTGTCTACCAATCCCCTTTACCTTTCCATTGAAGAGGTCCTGAAAGATACAAAAATCAGGATAAAAAGAAACAAAACATGAAATTTCCTTGGTTATCTTGGCAACAGACAACAAATTGAATTTGAAGCCTAGAACATGTAGAACAACTTTGATCACATCATTTGTAAAAATGTGAGTGTCTCCAGTGTGTGAGATTGTCACTTCATCACCTGTTAGAAGGTGGAACTTATCCACATGCTTGGAGTCTAATCTGGTACATTCTTCGAACAAGTGTCTATGGTCAGACACATGATGTGTAGCACCTGAGTCTATAATCCAACTATCAGAACAGCACCTGAGTCTATAATCCAACTGTCAGAACATACTTTGGACAAGAAACAAGTAGTAATACCTGTCGTATTGACTTGTTTCATATCTGTTGTGTCTTTGTTCAACATAGTCATAATCTTAGTGCACTCTTTCTCAGTAAATGTGTGAGGCTTGGCCTTTGGTGTGTGAGTCACTTCATGACTAGAACTTTCAGCATCAACTTGACCAGCTACCATGGCTGAAGCCTAAGAAATAGATTGGTGACCAGTGTTTACAAAGTTGTTCCCACCATTGTTTGTGGATAGGTCGTTACTGCCAGTATACTGTGATCTGAAAGTATAGTTGTAGCCTTGTTTCTTCCTATTCTTCAAGTCATTTGGATACCCAACCAACTTATAGCAAGTTTCCTTGGTATGACCCAATAGATGGCAATAATCACAGTTTCTGCCTTTATAGTTAGAGTTTCTTTGTCCAAAACCATAATTTAAATTCACTTGCATAGCAAGTGGTTTTGATCTATCATTCACAGTCATCATACATTTTGAATGTTGGATTTCATCCTCTATGAGCATTGCATAGGCTTGATTGAGAGTAGGAGTCACTCCTTTGAGCAATATCTGTCTTCTAACTTCGTCATAAGACTCATTTAGGCTACTTAAAAACTGTAAAAGTTGAAGTTGACTCATATGATCTGAGTACTCTTTAGACGTAGGGCAAGCACAACTAGGATTTGGCATTAGTACATCATACTCACTCCATAAACTATTTAATTTGGTAAAATAGGCTGAGATTGAGTCTGTACCTTGAGAGTGCATATTAATTTTGCGATGCAACTAGTATATATGCATATGATTCACCTTGTCATACCTCTCCTTCAAATCTTCCCAAACTGCATAAGCATTTGTGGCATAAACAATGCCAGATAACAGACTCTCACTCACAGTGTTCATGATCTAGGAAAGCACAATCGCATTACATGATTCCCATTGCTCATGAAGTTCCTCTCTATATGATTCCTTGTTGCAAATACCAGTGAAAAAATCTAAATTCCTCTTCCCTAAGATAGCAATACGCATCGATCGACTCCATAAACTATAGTTTTCTGAACCAGTTAACTTGATTGAAATAAGTACAACACTGGAGCTCTCATATGCACCAATGAAAAGTGGATCACTTTGATCAATATTAGGCGCTATGATTGATAGAAATGCAGCTGTAATATGGATCGAATTTATGAAAAAAAAAATGAACACAGAAATTCAAAATGCGTAGGAAACTTAGTGAAATGTGTTAAAAAAAAATACACACTTAGTGTGGAGCTCGTGGCTCTGATACCATGAGAAAATACTTGCTAAGACTCCATTGATGGAGCTAAGAATACTCCATTGATGGAGCTAAGAAAAGGAGAAAGGATCAAAATTATAACTGCTACAAAACTTGTGTTACAATCTCATTGTTGTGCCTTATATAGGCAACAAAATATCTAATAACTACCTTTCTTCTAGAACACTCTACTGACAGCTGATTTCCACTTACTAATCATTGTCTAACTACCTCTAACAACTTATACAGCTGACTCAGTAACATGCTCCTAAATAGCTAAATACCTACTTCTATCAGTATTACACATCAGTGAAACAGTCGTGATGATAACGGATGAACTATATTATTTTCGTAGGGTAACCCCAAAGCTTACTTAATGACGGTTAATTCTTGAGAAGTGCTTTATTATTGACTCCTTCTAAAAAAAAATTCTACCTGATTAGCTATAACATTTATTGGTTTTCTTGAAATAGAACATATGTACTTCAATGCGCGGAAAGCACTACTAATTAAGAAAGTTTTATTAGAGAGGACACACATTTATTTGAGAAACCAAATGAAACTTGATTTACTCTGCAATTATGAAATATTGACTTTCATCATGATGTAGCTAAAAGTAGCGAGTAATGGCTAAACATGAATGCATGTTTAGTGAAAGAATAGATGTTCTCCAGATAGTTTTTGTCTAGTGTTCTAAATGATACAAGAGGGACCAAGCAGACAAGAAAAATACACCAAAACAGTCCACAAGTTTGAAGAACAAAGGACTCCTTTGGTGACCACTCTCGGATTCACTACCAATAACAAAAATACCAGATATAATGGTGTATTTGACTCCAAAACTGCCAACCCAAACTAATGTAACAAGAAGAAGAAGATGAAGAACATAATAAGATTTCAACAATAGAACAATTACAAGGTTACACCACAAGAACACTACCAACGGCTACAACAAAATAAGGATAGAAAGATAGGCAAATGGAGATATAATCTTAAGAACCCAAGAACATATGACACTCTTGGACCCTTAATGCTACACACTAAAATCACCTATCTCTTACAATTGACACAAGAGAGGTGTCCACCATCAAAGCACTAATGTATCAAGCAATGCAACACACAAGTGATTCCCCACTTGTATATGACCCTATTTACGATTTTGGGACTCTTTCTCGCTAAGTGGAGTGTTCTCTTAATATCATTAAGCTACTGAGGAAATAAAACCTACAATGTTCTATTTATATGATATTACTATCATGACCCAAATCGGGGCCTTACCCATAAAGGACATCCTAAACCATGAAGGCCCGGGCGTCCCTATCTGTCTGGTAATCATGCAAAACATTCATATAATAGAGGGAAAATGCAAAATTTTATAACAAAACTCAATCATGGTCATAAGTATGATATAAACTCGAAATGGAAAAATGAAATCCAAAACCATCTAATAACATCTGAAAAACATCTGCAAAATCTCTACTACATGACTACTAACAACTGTCTGAAAACTGGGACAAGTACCCCATTAGACCAAAGCTATAACTAATAATAAATGTCTGAAAATCAATAGGCCTTCTGAAATATAGAAGGCTCACCGACTGAACTCTATACTTCTGGCTGAAGAAATCTACAGCTTATCAAGACCCCTAGACTGTGCCTAAGAACCTGGAAGGTAGGGGGTCAATACAGATGTACTGGTTCGCAGAGCAATAATAAATAAAGCTTTAAATACTAATAAAATAGTTAAAAGATAGTCATAAAACATCATTTATAATATAAATTTCAAAACACATGGGAATTCTTGATAATCATAAAATCATTCTGTCAATGTAATTTGTGATCTTTACATTACTTCTGAGTTAGGTGGCACTCCCGTACAAGTCTGATATGCCATAAATCCGCCATTGTCTCGGCGTGAAGGCCCCCAACCCAAGTGTGCCGTAAGGTTTGGAGTGTTCGAGTCTCATATTCCACAGGACACTAGGCTAACATATAATAATATACCCGAATTGGCAAATCACGATTTTGGGCAATGAGTTGTCTGAACTCGTGACTTCTATGGGAAACCACCTAAGATCTCTTTATGCCCAATTTTAGTCTATTCTTAAACATACATCATTCTAGTTTCAAAATCTAAAAAATCTAATTTCAAACGTGGATTCTATTCTATTTTGAATTAACATGACATTTTCTGAGTTGGTATCATCACACCAAGACTTGCAAGTCCTATTTCTGAGCCATAATTCATCATGCAAGATTCTTTATCAAAACTCAATCCAACCCACCCAAACATAAAAATAGTATAAGAGATTTCATGTTTCGAGAACATAAGTCAAAACTATGCAAAAATTCTTCAAACATATGGTGGTCTTGTGCTTTTAGCAAAATCATGAACTCTTTCATTATATGTATATTCAACATTTATCAACATGCACAACTCTCTCTTTTGATTCAAAAATCATATTCGAGTCATAGTATAAATCAAGACGTTTCATATCATGCTTTTTAAAATGCATTTAAAATGATTCATAGCATATCATAAGTAAAGGAAAATCATAACAAGAGAGGAATTTCATTATAATTCATTCGCTCAATTGAATATTCATCCTTAAACACATGCCTACATATTTATATAATTTCAAATCAATTTTGGAAAATCCCTAAAGGCCAAACAATATTAATTAAAACTTCTAAAACATGCTTGTAATGGTAAAATTCAACCCTTTTCGTAAAATCATGATTTCTAAATCTTTAGCATGAATTAAAGAAGGTTTCTTTTCCCATGAATTTTTTAAAAAACCACACGTATCTCAATTATGAAAAATAATGGGTGATTCTTGAAGATTACGATTTGAGAATTCCAAATCTTCAATCAATCCTAAAAATCCAAGGTTAAATCTTGAGTTATTTGGAATTCTTGTTTGAAACCCATATGAATGTTCTTGAGTAATTTGGGTGAATTGTGCTGAATTTTTATGTATTACGTATTAAATCCCGTGTTTAATTGATAAGGGAGTGGATAATACCCAAAACACCCTTACAAATTTAGAGAAAAACTGAACTGGCCGAAGGCGCTAACCAAGGCGCCGCTTTGGGTGACCTCCGCGGTGGGCGAGGCACCGCCCTCCTATCACGGAGGCTTATTGTTTCTCCAACCCAAACATACCCTTAAGCTGGTCTAAAAATTCCAAAACTTTCCCTAGAGGTACTCCTAAGTTGCCCCACGATTTATCAACAAAAAAATCAAGAAACGAAGGTCGGGAAGGTCGAAAATTATATTCTTGAATATTGGAAGTTCAAAATGAGACTAAGTCCTTTCAACACTTAAAAAAATTTCAAGTCCTCAACTCTATATGCTAGCTATTATGAGGTAATACCTGAACGACTTTTGTGAGGCATTACATTAACCCCCCTTGGGATCATTCGTCACCAAATGATGACACGGTACACAAACAAGCAAGATTTTAAGCATACTAAGGCCATAAAAGAAAAAGACAAGGATTGTACCTTCCATTACGTCATTCACCAGATCAAATAAGTCTAGGAATCTATCTCTCATGTCTTCCTCTAATTCCCAAGTTGCTTCCTCAACTGTCTTATTTTTTCAGAACACTTTAACAGAAGTTATCTCCTTACACCTCAACTTTATGAGTTGATGATTTAACATTGCTATAGGTTTCTCTTCATATTCTAAGGAGTCCGTCACTTTGATCTCCTCAACAAGAAACACTAGAGAATGGTCCCCAATACACTTTTTCAACATAGAAACATGGAATACCAAATGAACAAAACTCAAACTTGTAGGAAACTCTAAATAATACGCAACCCAACCTATCCTTCTCAAAATATGGTATGGCACTACATAGAGAGGACTCGTCTTACCTTTCTTCCCGAATCGCATAACTCCCTTCATAGGGGAGACTTTTAGAAATACCCAATCAACAATTTCAAATTCTAGCTCCCTTATTCTAACAACGGTATAGGAATTTTATCTACTCTAGGCTGTTTTAAGTCGTTCTCTAATAATCTTTATGTCCTTCATTACCTAATGAACAAGATCAGGCCCAAACAATTATGTCTCACCAACTTTATACTATCCTATTGGCGACGTACATTTTCTTCCTTTCAATGCCTTAAAAGGAGCTTTCTTAATACTTGCGTGATAGCTGTTATTATATGTGAACTTTATCAAGGGCAAGTGATCTAACCAACAATATTGGAAGTCATTTAAGAATGCCCACAACATAACCTCAAGGGTCTGAATGGTGTGCTCAGCTTGCCCATTAGTCTGTGGATGTAACGCAACACTTAGGTTCACTTGGGTACCTAAACCCCTCTTAAAACACCTACAAAACTGTGAGGAAAATTGTGTACCTCGGTCAGACATGATGGATACAGGTGCTCGATGCAAGCGAACTATTTCCTCAATGTAAATCTTGGCATAATCATCTCCCGAATAGTTGGTCCTCACAGGTAGAAAATGTGCTGACTTGGTCATTCTATCAACAATCACCCAAATAGAATCATACTAGTTTTGGGACCTGGGAAGTTCTATTATAAAGTCCATATTAATCATCTCCCACTTCCACAAAGGAAAAGCTCTATCTTGGGATGTACCACCTGGCCTCATATACTCTACCTTAAATTGGTGATAATTCTTCCACTTGGCAACAAAGTTAGCCACATCACTCTTCATACTATTCCACCAATATATAGTCTTTAGATCATGAGACATCTTAGTAGAGCTTGGATGAACAATATATCTCAAAGTGTGAGCTTGATCTGCATTAAGATGGGATCTTTAACCTCCTTTTCTATAACTTCTGCACAAAGGGAAGATGTAGCTACCTCATGAATAACCACTCCCCCATCTTCATAATCCAAGAGCCGCACTCCTAGATTTCCTAGCCGGTGAATATCCATCTCCCTCTTTCCCTTTTCAATATAAGAAAGACTGCCCATAGATAACCTACTGAGGGCATCGGCTTCCAAGTCTGTCTTACCCTGATGATAGTGCTTGCTCATGTCATAATCCTTTAAAAGATCCAGCCAACGTCTCTTCTTGAGATTTAATTTTTTTTGCGAGAAAACATATTGTAAACTCTTGTTGTCAGTAAATATATCAACATGTACCCCATAAAGATAGTGCTATGAGATTTTAAGCACAAACACCACAACCGCTAACTCCAAGTCATTGGTTTGGTAGTTTCGCTCATACAGCTTCGACTGCTAGGATGCATAAGCCACTACCTTACCGTACTGCATAAGTACACAACCAATTCCCAGGATGCATCACAGTATACAACAAAACCTTCTGTTCCTTTAAAAAAAGTAAGAACAAGATTAATAGTAAACTAGTCTTTCAACTTCTCAAAACTATTCTCACAGGAGTCAAACCACATGAACTTCACCTTTTTCTGAGTCAACTTAGTAAGTGGTGTAGCTATGGGAGAAAAACTCTCCAAAAATCTTTTGTAACACCCCACCAAACCCTAAAAGCTCTGAATATCGGTTGAAGTCATGGGTCTGGGCCATTTTTCTCACTGCCTCAACCTTTCGGGGATCAACCTTAATCCCGTCGCTCGACACAATATGTCCCAAGAAAGCAACAAAATTAAGAAAGAATTCACACTTGGAAAACTTTGCATACAACTTGTAATCTTTAAGAGTCTAAAGGATGATTCGAAGGTAATTGGCATGGTCTTCCTCACTGTTGGAATAAATCAGAATATCATCAATGAAAACTATTATAGATAGGTCTAAAAACTAACAAAACACTCTATACATTAGATCCATGAAAGCTGTAGGGGCGTTAGTCAACCCAAAGGACATGACTAAGAATTTATAATGACAGTATCTGGTTTGGAAGGCTATTTTAGGAATATCTGACTCGCTAACCTTTAACTGATGAAATCCCAAAGGAAGTTTTATCTTTGAAAAATATCTAACACCCTGAAGCTGGTCAAAAAGGTCATCAATTATAGGAAGAGGATATTTATTTTTAACCATGACATTATTCAACTGGCGGTAATCTATGCACATACGCAGGGAGCCGTTTTTTTTTTCACATAAAGGGTATAGGTTCACCCCAAGGAGAAAAACTAGGATAGATAAAACCTTTTTCTAGAGCATCTAATAACTGTTCTTTTAACTCTTTCAATTTTGTATGAGCCATTCTATATGGTGGAATAGAAATGGAATGGGTGTCTGGAAACAAATCAATACCAAAATCTATCTCCCTATCAGGTGGTATTCCTGGGAGATCATCTGGAAAAGCTTCTGGTGACTCTTTTACCACTGGGACTAATTGGAGAGGAAGTCTTTTAGCATGAGAATCTGTAACTTGAATAATATGACACAAACAACCTTTAGAAATAAGTTTATGGGCTCTATGGTAAGATATAAACTGCCCTCTAGGTGCTAACGAATACCCCTTCCACAATTGTTCATAAGAGAAATAAAAAGTAACTCTTCGTGTCCTACAATTTAGTGTGTCATAGCATGGATAAAGCTAGTCCATCGCCAGGATGGTATCAAAAGCAATTATGTCTAGGTCTATGAGGTCTACAATGGTATCTCAGACATAAACAGTCACCGCACAATTTCTATACACCCTCCTAGCCATAAAGGAATCACCTAATGAAGTTGAAATAGAGAAAGGTTCTGATATTGCATCGAGCTTAAACCTAAAAACAACAGCCACATAAGGGGTCACATAAGACATGGTAGACCCGGGATAAAGTAGCACATAAAAATCACAGGAAAAGATTTGTAATTTACCAGTGACTATATCTAGAAAAGCTTCCATCTCCTGGTGGTTGGACAAAGCATACAACCGGTTGCGACCACTCCCGACAGCAGAGGTGGTGCCTTTTTTAGGCAGTGGTGGCACAGAAGAGTTTACTTGAGATTTGGCACAACTAAAATTCCTTCTAGCCAAAGGACAATCTTTTTGGAAATGACCCGAATGACCACATAAATTGCGTACCAGTGAATCCAGCTAATACCTCCTTGGATGATTCCTACCGCAGGTCTCACACTACAAAAATGCACGATGCTGCTTAGCTATGCTACCCTATGACTGGGTATCCTGTGCTCTGGATCTATGATTAGTTTGAAAACTCTAAGTTCATTGGTCTACTGGAGGTATATACACTAGGACGCTGGCTGCGGACTGAGTATTACACCAATTCTTCTTCATCTGCCATTTATTTCCGCAATTACCACTCTGTGGCTGAATGTGGTTCTGATCCACTGTTCTGGCTCTCTTTTCCTATCTATCCTTCTCCCTAGATTCAATGATTCTCTTCTTCTGCTTCTCTACCTACTGCATATGCACAAAAAGCCTAGAGAAGTACATGTCCTTATTTAGCATAGCCCTTACATTGAAGCACTAACTCATCCAAAAGGCCGGATGCAAATTTTCTCATTTGGGCTCTAATATTACCAACCATATACGGAGTATATCGAGCCAGTTGGTTGAACTTCAGAGTGTACTCCTTGACAATCATTTTTCCTTGCTTAAGGTTCATGAACTCCTTAACTTTGGCCTCCCTCATCTCAAGAGAAAAGAATCGATCAAGGAAGGCTTTCACGAACTCGCCCCACACCATGGGCTTAGCACTCTCTTCATTAGAATCCTTTCACTCGTTATACCACTGGTTTGCAACTTCTTTAAGATGGTAAGATACCAATTCCACCCCTTCCACCTTATCTACATGCTTTACCTTGAAAATCTTCTCCATCTCATCCACAAACTCCTGTAGTTCCTCCTCTACCTTGGTGCTAGAAAACTCGGGTGGGTTCATTCTAATGAACTGACCCACCCTAGTAGCCTTAGATATAACCGATGCATACCCAACATCTTCTGACCTTTGAGTTTGTATGGCCACCAACTGTGCAAGTATATGAATGGACTATCTGAATTTTGTATTAGATACCTCTCTTTCATGAGGATGAGTGCGGTTAGTCCCCATCCGAGGAGCTTTGGGTGCCCTGGGTGGGCTGATCTGAGTAGGTAGGACCACCAGAGTAACATCAATCTTCGGAGTCTGAGCTCGATAGGGAGGCATGGCTGTTTTCTGAAATACAAGAGATCACAGATTAGAAGACAAATTAGACTCCAAAGCACGAACTAAATAACAAAGACGAAAAACATTCCTAAATGCCTAGTATCCTCCTGCCTATAAGTATGGCGTGCTACATACCCATAAATAAAACACTACCCAATGTGATTTCGCAGATACCC
>JAPEIP010000010.1:10947276-10957554 GCA_026120095.1 Capsicum chinense | reverse complement strand
ACTCTCACCCATAGAATCCTCCCACTCTTCATACCATTGGTTTGCAACTTCTTTAAGCTGGTAAGCTGCCAATTACACCCCTTTTACCTTGTCTACATGCATCAACTTAAAGATCTTCTCCATCTCATCTACAAACTACTGTGGATACTCCTCTACCTTGGTGCCATAAAACTTGGGCAGGTTCATTCTCATGAACTGACCCACCCTAGTAGCCTCAGATGTCACCGATGCAGACCCAACATATTTTAATTATTAAGTCTGTATGGCCATCAACTGTGCAAGTATGCGAATGTACTGTCTGAATTCTACATTAGATACGTCTCTTTCACGAGGCTAAGTGTGGTTAGTCCCCATCTGTGGAGCTTTGGGTGCCCTGGGTGGGCTGGTTTGAGTAGGTGGGATCACTGGAGTAACATCAATCTCCGAAGTCTGAGCTCTGTTTTGGTTCCTCATCCCATGAGTTGAATGGACCTCATTAGTCTGGGCATTAGTATTATTTCGACGAGGAGGCATGGCTATTTTCTGAAAGACAAAAGATCACAGATTAGAAGACAAATTAGACTCCAAAGCACAAACTAAATCAAAAAAATGGGAAACATTCCTAAACGCCAAGTAGCCTCCTGTTTATAAGTATGACGCACTACACACACATAAATAAAACTCTACCCGACGTGATTTCGCAGACACCCTGGGACCACAAACCGTGCTCTGATACCAAGTTTTTCATAACCCGAACTGGGGCCCTGGCTGTAACGGACATCCTGAACCATCAATCCCTAGGCTTTCCTATCTATCTGGCAATCATGTACAACATTCTTATAATAGAGTGAAAATGTAGAATTTTATAACAGAACATAATCATGGTAATAAGTATGATATAAACTCGAAATGGAAAAATGAAATCCAAAACTTTCTAATAACATCTGAAAAACATTTATGAAATCTCTACTACATGACTAATAACAACTATCTGTAAACTGGGACAAGGCCCCCAGTAGACCAAAACCATAACTAATAATAAATGTTTGAAAAACAAATATGCCTTTTGAAATATAGAAGGCTCACAGACTAGACTCTATACTTTTGGCTGAAGAAATCTACTACTTATCAAGACCCCTAGACTGTGCCTCAGAACTTGGAAGGTAGGGGTCAATACAGATGTACTGGTATGTAGAGCAATCAAAAATAAAGCTTTAAATACAAATAAAACAGTTGAGAGCTAGTCATAAAACATCATATATATTATAAATTCCAAAACACATGGGCATTCTTGATAATCATAAAACCATTCTGTCAATGTAATTTCTGATCTTTGTATTACTTCTGAGTTAGGTGTTACTCCCCTACAATTCTAATATTCCATAGGCTATAGGAAATTCATCATTGACTCGGCGGGGAAGCCCCAACCCATGTGTGCCACAAGGGTTGGAGTTTCTGAGTTTGATACGGCACGGGGCACTAAACAAGCATATGATAATATACCCGGATCGGCAAATCACGATTTTAGAAAATGAGTTGTCTAAACTTGTGCCTTCTTCGGGGAACCACCTAAGTTCTATTTATGCCCAATTTTAGTCTATTCTGAAACATGCATCATTCTAGTTTAAAAATCTGAAAAATCAGATTTCAAACATGCGTTCTATTCCATTCTAAATTAACATGGTATTATTAGAGTTGGTGTCGTCACACTAAGACTTGCAGGTCCTTTTTAAGAGCCATAATGTATCATTCATGATTATTTCATCAAAAAAAATTCAGACGATCAAACATGCAAATAGTATAAGATATTTCATGTTCTGAAAACATAAATCAAAACTATGCAAAAATTCTTCCAAAATGTGGTCATGTGCTTTTGGCAAAACCATGCACTCTTTCATTATATGTATATTCAACATTTATCAACATGCACAACCCTCTCTTTTGATTCAAAAATCATATTCAAGTCATAGTATAAATCAAGACATTTCATATCATGCTTTTTAAAATGAATTCAAAACTATTCATAGCATATTATAAGTAAAGGAAAATCATAACAAGAGAGGGATTTCATTATAATTCATTCTCTCAATTGAATATTCATTCTTAAACACATGCATACATATATATTGAATTTCAAATCAGTTTTGGGAAAGGTATAAAGGCCAAACAATATTAATTAAAGCTTCTAAAACATTCTAGTAATATTATAATTCAACCCTTTCTGTAGAAACATGATTTCTAAATCTTTAGCATGAATTAAAGAACGTTTCTTTTCCCATTAATTTTTTTTAAAAATCCCACGTATCTCAATTATGGAAAATAAAGGGTGATTCTTGAAGCCTACGATTTGGGGATTCAAAATCTTCAATCAATCTTGAAAACCCACGGTTAAATCTTGAGTTATTTGGAATTCTTATTTGAAATCCTTATGATTGTTCTTGAGTAATTTGGGTGCCTTGGTGTTTGCTTTCGCGAATGATATAGTTTTGATTAATGAGTAGCGATAAGGGGTTAATGATAACCAGGAGGTTTGGAGACAAACCCTGGAGTCTATGGAACAGTTACAACTGACCGAGGACATGACCCTGGATAGGAAGTTATGGAGGAAAAATATTAGGATAGAGGGCTAAGGGTGTGGATGAGTCGTATTCAGTATTTAGGTGGACTTTATTGTCCTTTGAATGGTAATGTACTATTCTTGTGGATGTCGTACCTATGTTATTTAATTGTATCCTATAATTTTGATGCTTTTGTTTACTTTATTTTTATCTTAAGCCGAGGTTTTATCGGAAACAGCCTCTCTACCTCTCAAGAGGTAGTGGTATGGATTGCGTACACTCTACCCTCCCCAGACCCCACTATGTGGGAATAAAATGGGTTTGTTTTTCTTGTAATTTGGGTGAATTGTTGTGGATTTTGGTGTATTGGGATTAAATCCCATGTTTAAGTTGATAAGGGGGTGGATAATACCCAAAACACCCTTAAAAATTCAGAGAAAAAGTGAACTGGCCCAAGGCATCGCCTTTGGTAACCTCTGCGGTAAGCGAGGCACCGCCCTCCTGTCGTGGAGGCTTACTATTTCTCCAATTCAAACTTACCCTTAAGCTCATCTAAAAATTTTGAAACTTGCTCGAGACGTACTCCTAACTTTCCTTACCATGTATCAACAAAAAAATCAAGAAATGGAGGTCAAGAAGGTCGAAAATAAAATCTCCGAAGATTGGAAGCTCAAAATGAGACTAAGCCCTTTCTACACTAAGAAAAATTTGAACTCCTCAACTCTATATGCTAGCTATTATGAGGTAATAGCTGTACAAATTTTGCGGGGCATTACAATTACAATATTAGACAAAATGACAAAAGGGCCCTTTAGTGACTCTACAAAAATACTCAAAAAGTGTCATGATCTTTATTATACTTGTATCATCCTTTTTCATCTTGAGAGGAATTTGACCACAAATTCTCGGGCTCATCACTTTTACAAAGGCACTTCACAATCTCCTTCGTGCGGCCACACATCTTCTCCATACTCTTCTTTTTGCACTTCAGCTTCTTCTTGCTCTCCATGTTGTGGTTTGCCATCATTCTTAACTGATTCAATGCCCACATCTTCTCCAAAATAGTAAAAGCTACTCTCCGTTAGGATTATATTCCTCTGGTTTGGGAACTCATTAGTCTTGTACCCCCACCCTTGACACTTGAAGCATTGAAAGCCCTTGGGATTCAAAGTAGAATTTAATTTACGTTCATACCTTGGAGGATATTTTTTGACAGCCTTTGTGGCCTCGGGTTGGGCAGCCATGAATGAATTCTCTTTGAGCTCCCTCTCAACCTCTAAAGTCGCGTGGAAGATGCCATATATGGTGTCGAATTTGTGAAGTGTCGTGAGAGTGGAGATGTCCTTGTTTAACCCAACCTTGAAGAGCATAATGTCATGACTTTCTTCTTCGCTTCGGTGGTCAAGTTTTAACATCAATTGTTTAAATTCATCGTAGTAAGCCATGACTCTCCTTTTCCCTTGCCTCAAATTGTATAATTTGGCAAGGAGCCCATGACTATAAGTCTAGGGCAAGTATCGTTTCCACACAAGGTTCTTCAACCAAAACCAAGGAGGAGGTTGTCCCCCAATCATCTTATTCCCAAACAGTAACATACTCCCATCATGCATTAGCATACCCTTCAAAATGAGCTATAGCATAACAACTTTTCATTTGTTCTGTGAGATCATTACGTTGGAAGATCTTGTCACAAGACGACTCCCATTCAAGGTAGGCTTTGGGATCAGTCTCACCTTTGAATATGGGAAGGCTCACTTTGATGGAATTTAGACCTACATCTTGGTTTGGGTTGCTATCTCTCATCTCTCAGCCTAATTCTCTATGTCTACCCCTCATTCTTGCTTCCCTCAAGTAAACAACATCATAAGGCCCATAACCATCATGTTTTCCTCCCCTACCATAGCCCTTAACATGGATGGGTCTATTTGGTTAAAGGGAGCTTATAGTGGCGGGATTGGATTTTTATAGTGAGGTCTTTGGTCAAGTGGAGTTTGGATGAGAGGGCTCGGGTTTGGTGGTGGTATTAGGGTTCCAAGCCTTTGTTGTTGGACTTGGTGGAGTGGAGGATAGTTTGTTATATCTTGTTCTCAGCTTCAAGAATAAAGATTTGTTGGATTTGTGGAAATTGGTAAATATAGCACTTGGTGCAAGGCATCGGGAGTATTTGTTGAGGAATTGTTTTAAGGGGTGGAAGGCCGACTCCTTTAGCTTTCCACACATTCTACTATCCCACTCATTTATGCCACATCCGTATCTAATTTCTCAAGACCCACATTCAACCTAGCCACATCTCGAGGAATAGTTTTAAGGCGAGCCAAAATGAGATTGATGTCAATATTGTCCATTACCATTTGAAGTCTCGGGTTCCATTATGGTTGTACCGAAAATAACATTTCAAGTTATGGTAAAAAATAAACCCAACCACAATGTCACACACAACAATACAACACAAATCCTACAAAATAAAACACACGTTAGTTTAAAACAACCTCCCACAATGAGATCTTACCTTCAAGTTTCTTTAAACTCAAGCTCAACAATAATAGATGGCTCAAATCACCTCCAGTTTAGCTCAAATTCAAACCCTATACTCCTATAGTATTAGAGAACACAAATCTAACTCTTAAAACACGAGAAAATGATAAAATTAAAAACTCAAAATTTAACCTAGGATCAAAAGTGGATTTAGTATTTTTCGGGGAATTTTCGATTTTGACACTTCATTTTTTGTTGGGATTTTCAATTTCTAGACTCTAATAGTATTAGGGAACAAGGATCTAACACTAGAAACACACAAAAATCAGGTCTCAAAAATTGAAAAACCCTAAAAATGTGAACAATAACTTTTTTCTTTTTTCTTCTTTTTCACTTTTTTTTATTTTCAAGATAACAATCCCATGATTGATTTTGTTGGAACAAAATCAAACCTTACTCTGATACCAAATGATACAAGAGGGACCAATAAGACACGAAACATTCACCAAAATAGTCCACAAGTTTGAAGAACCGAGGACCCCTTTGGTGACAACTCTCGAATTCACTACCAACAACAAGAATACACAATATAATGGTGTATTTGACACCAAAACATCCAATCCAAGCCAATGTAACAACAAGAAGAAGATAAATGATACAATAATATTTAAACAATAGAACGATTACAAGGTTACACCACAAGAACACTGCCAACGGTTACAACAAAATAAAGATAGAAAGATAGACAAATGGAGGTATAATCCTAAGATCTGAAGAACATATGACACTCTTGGACCCTTAAAACTTTACACTACAATTATCTATCTCTTACAATTGACACAAGAGAGGCGTCCACCACCCAAGAACCAATGCATCAAGCAATGCAACACACAAGTGATTCCACACTTGTATATGACTCTAGTTACGGTTTTGGGACTCTCTCGCTCTAAGAGGAGTGTTCTCTAAATATCATTAAGCAACTAAAGAAATAAACCCAATAATGTTTTATTTATACTACATTACAATAATAGACAAAATGACAAAAGAGCCCTTTAGTGACTAGTCTACAAAAATAATCAAAAAGTGTCATTATCTTGATCATACTTGTATCACTGAATGTGGAAGAGTATAGAATCAATTTTCCTAATACAAAACACCTTTTCATACACAAGTTTTTTGCAGCAGTATTGAATGCCTCTCTAGGCCTTGCATAGCAAGTAGTTAAGTTACTAATTTTTTCTCTTCCATAATTTCTTCCACCTCAAGATGGTTGGAGCTGGCTTTGGCTGGCGTATACTTTCCAAACTATGTTTTTCATTTATCATCCATGTATCTCAAAAACCAGAAAGAAATCTTCGCTTTGAAGTTTTTTTTCTGTTTTTATTCCCTTCCCTCTCACCAAAAGGATTCAGCGTTGGCCTACGTTGGTTTCAAGAAGATTTCCTGCAGAAACCACATTCTTCCATTGGTAAATAGGATTTCTAATCTCAATCACTCATTCAAACACGCAACAAATCATTTCCTGTCGCACCTCAGACGGAGAGCAACCAATCTAATGCTATAAACTCGATGCTGAGTAGAGCTCTAAATGCTACTACTAACGTGCGAAGAGATGGAAGCATGAGTGGATGTATGGTTGGTAGTATCCTGACACAAATTCAGGAGGTGCAGGCAGCCTACAAGAACCTTGGAAAAAGTTATTGAGCTTTCGCTTCTGCTAATGCTGGAAGTGGCGAAAGAATGCCAGAGGTAGTCAATTCATTTACAGAAACCATGATACCAGTTAAGTTACTTCAATGTTGTTCTATATTAATTAACTAAATGAAACTTGCTTTACTCTTCAATTATGACATATTGAATTTCTTTGTGATTTAGTGGGAAATAACGAATAATGGATAAATTACTGCATGCTTAGTGAAACCATTGAGGTTCTCTAGATAGGTTTGCAGCAATTTTCTAATGCCAAAATACTATGACTTACACATAAGTTCTGGTTAAGGATGGTGGTATATTGTCCTTAATCCAGGAGCATCAGGCAACTAACGAGGACTTGGTCATAGATTTGGTGCTATTTTTCCTGCTAATGCTTCTAATTGAGAGAGAATGTCTAATGTGGTCAACAAATATACACAAACTCAGATTCAAGTTAAGCTTCTTCACTCACCAAGGTTGTTCTATATTACTTAGTCATCTTTTCCTTAACAGAACTGGGCTGATTTTGAATATTGATTATGGAAAAGGATTTACAGATGTCAATTTTTTTTGTGTAGAATATTTACTTGCTAATCTCCGTTATGTTTTAGAAGCCCCGTACACCCCATCCAATGATTTCAAAATATACTCTATTCAATTGTTTTTTTTATCTTTACCATGTCAACCATTTTGAAACTCAATCATATGCTTTTAAGTTGTTTAGGTATTATCACTGAAGTAAAATAATTATATTAAAATAGAAATGTCAATTCATTAAAGTTTTCTCATTATTGTTCTTGTGGGAACTTTGTTCTCAGCAGTTTCGGCTATAACAAAAGCTTCAATAGTTCTTCCCAACAATAGATGTGACTATAATTTGCACCATGTGACGATTGCTGCGATGAAAGGTGTTGCTTTAATTTATGTACGGAACGCTTTAGTGGAAGGCACCCTCAAGCGAATTGCAAGGATTAGGGACTTGCAGATAAGAGTTGCAATTGTACTGCAGATTGTTAATTAAATAAATGGTTATGTGTAAGTGGTGGGAAAAAAAAGTGTAGGTATTTATTTCTTAGGAAAAAGATGCTATCTAAGAGAACTTCGTATTATTATTTTCAATAATTCCATTCATGCGCATGTTCCGATCAGGTTTTAGCAGTTAGTTCTGTAGTTTCTCATCTGAATAGAATAAGTGCTGGATAGCATCTTCACTTGTTACTAGTATTAGGTTCTTCTCATATGTATTTGTCATGTAATTTTTGTTGTTCAATATTTAGTCTTATTCTAATTGAGTTCAATATTTCAGGAAAGAGAACGTGACTTGGAAGAGGATGAAGATGATGTGCAGGATCTTAATATGGAGAATATGTCTTCTCAGGTAATGCTTTGAAAACGCAATAATTTAGTGTTCGATACAACATACTTGAATCTTCCTTTTACATAGATTGATATCCCGTCACATGATGTCTTATCTTTTAGACCATAATGGAACATCACAAGCGTATAAATGTTGAATTAAGAGTAAGAGCTTTTTATTTAATCATTAAGCTGCATAAGTACTAGTCATCCAAGTCCACATGTCTTGATAGCAAAGAGCACTGCTCCTTATGCTTGGTAAGTGGCATACAATTTCAGAAACCACCCATAGCCCACAACCGAGCCTATAAGTTTAAAGTTTGGTTCTGACCTTCTCTTTTTCTGGGTCATGTCTGTCTTAGGATGGTTACCACGACGGGCAAGAACTTGGAATAATTGAATGTGGGCATGCATACCATGTTGATTGTGTTAAAGAGTGGTTCAAGATCAAGAATTCTTGCCCAATTTGCAAGAGGGATGCATTGGCTATTCTAACCTGAGAATCTGTGCATTCCATGCTCACGTTGGTGGGTAAATGCGGAATAACAACAAAGTATTTGTGGCAAAATAATAGGGAAAATAAATGAAAATAATGATATCAAGAATTTTACGTAGAAGTCCTTCTAAATAAGGGAAAAACCACAGACCAAGAGGAGCAACTGATATTACTATAGTAAGGAATTTTACACCGTATTCACAAATACGATATACAAAGTGACTACCACACACTCAAAAGAAATAACCCTCTTTTGACTTCCACCTTACAATGATAACGCTCACTCTAATTTTTCTTCACACACTATTTTATATCACAATCTGTAGAATACTTCACTTCTTTCTATTATTTTTCTCTCTATTTAGTGTGATCAAATGAGCTGAAGTTGCCTCTATTTATAATGTTGCTACTGAAATACTTGATGACATCACTACTAGACACAAAAAAGTCCAATTTTCTTGCATGCCAAATATAATTGGATGGTGGCCATATTCATTCTGCCATATCATCATTGAATTGTTGGCCTAAGGAAGAAAACATCTTCCTAGATTTATGGGCAACATTTCAATAACATTAATAGGCTATACCCCACAAATCTATCTCTCTAATCCCATGCATTTGAAGGAGGTATCCTCATTATTCTCAGAGAGAGATCAAGCCAACAAGCTCTTTGCTCAATTCGAACTTATCTTTTGGCAGCACCTTGGTCAGCATATTCGTAGATTTTCAATCATGTGAATCTTCTTAGCATAGAACAATTCTTTCTCAACTTTGTTCATGAATCCAATGGTACCTCACACCAATGTGTTTTATTCTAGCATGGTGTCATGCCCCCTTTTTGCCAAGGTCAAACAAAACATGACTTATTGGACTTTAAAGAATTGCAATTTTGTACAGAGTTGCCACCTAATTTTTAAGCAAAATAAGGGAACCTATTTATTTGTTGATATGTATGATTAATGTTTTAGTATACGAAAACCTATAGAGACTCTAAGTAAGGGATCAAATTATCCCGAAGGGAAGGGGTTTGGCACCCTTCAGGATCCACAAATGTGGTACCCAGCTAGAATAAACTTATCAATGAGGGAAGAGGTATAAATATTGAAAATAATGTAAAAGTATATGCGTATTAAGTGTAAGATAATTCTTTTGAAAAAATATAAATGTTTAAAACTATGTAAAAGTATATGTATATTAACTATACAAATAAAATCTATTGTTATAAAAACATGTAAAATATATGTATAAAAATGTATAAATTACACGTTAAAAAAAAATATTTTATGATGTACGAAAAGAAATGTATTTTGATGTGCAATGAAGAGAAAAGGTATTTACAAGTAATATTTTTATTTGATTAAAATTATAAAAAAGTAAATTTATTTGAGAAGAAAAGACGACATAATTCGTGAGTCACTTGATTAACTTGATTCTTTTACATAAATATTGACGGCCTAAGTTTTGCTTACAAGCGATGAAATCATGTAAATAAAGAATACTCCCGCCCGGCACCCAAAAATAAAGTTTTCACTATCTTTTATCTTTATGTACAATTATATAAACGAGAAATAAACTACGAACATAAAACTCGAGAATTATGTATAAGTTCTTGATAAAGTGATGAACAAATAATCATTAAAGTAAGTAAAACTATGTGCACACACATGTACATATAGATGTACATATAAAAATAGAGTTTTTTTATAACATGGGCTCGGATTA
>JAPEIP010000010.1:10934020-10947176 GCA_026120095.1 Capsicum chinense | reverse complement strand
GGGATCAAATTATCCCGAAGGGAAGGGGTTTGGCACCCTTCAGGATCCACAAATGTGGTACCCAGCTAGAATAAACTTATCAATGAGGGAAGAGGTATAAATATTGAAAATAATGTAAAAGTATATGCGTATTAAGTGTAAGATAATTCTTTTGAAAAAATATAAATGTTTAAAACTATGTAAAAGTATATGTATATTAACTATACAAATAAAATCTATTGTTATAAAAACATGTAAAATATATGTATAAAAATGTATAAATTACACGTTAAAAAAAAATATTTTATGATGTACGAAAAGAAATGTATTTTGATGTGCAATGAAGAGAAAAGGTATTTACAAGTAATATTTTTATTTGATTAAAATTATAAAAAAGTAAATTTATTTGAGAAGAAAAGACGACATAATTCGTGAGTCACTTGATTAACTTGATTCTTTTACATAAATATTGACGGCCTAAGTTTTGCTTACAAGCGATGAAATCATGTAAATAAAGAATACTCCCGCCCGGCACCCAAAAATAAAGTTTTCACTATCTTTTATCTTTATGTACAATTATATAAACGAGAAATAAACTACGAACATAAAACTCGAGAATTATGTATAAGTTCTTGATAAAGTGATGAACAAATAATCATTAAAGTAAGTAAAACTATGTGCACACACATGTACATATAGATGTACATATAAAAATAGAGTTTTTTTATAACATGGGCTCGGATTAAGTTTTAGACTCGCCATGGCTACAAAGTGGTTGCTCGACTAATCGGTCATCCTAAATCGTGTTGCAAAGATACGAATCATAAAACCTTTCGTGGTGTTGAACTGTTATAAAAGTTTAGTCATTGCCCGTTGTTTATTTTTATTACGTATTTGTATACGTAATGTCCGTCCTTTTATTTGGGGAGGCCTCGAAAATCGACGACGAATTTTTTCATCGGCCATAGTAGTGATACTTGATATGAATAAATAAACTTGAGAAAAATAAAGTCTGTCTTTGTAATGGGGTGGCCTCAAGTATCCGACGGAGAGATAATGTCATTCGTCAAAATATTTATTTGACATAAAATAGATAAATTTGAGAAAATAAAGTCTGTCTTTTGTAATGGGGTGGCCTCAAAAATTTAAAGAAAAGATATTTTCATCCGCCATGCATTTTTATAAAATAGACAAAGTTAAGAAATAAAAATCTGTCTTTTATAATGCGATGACCTCAAATATCCGACGGAGGGATAATGTCAGCGGCCATAGTATTTATTTTGAGTATATGTATGTGTTTTTGAGAAAAAAAAAAAGATGAACAAATTTTGTGTATGATAAAAATACATGTGTGGTGAAGAATATGTGTGTGTAGTGAAGAAGTGTTTGTTTGAGAGAGAAGAAAAATATGTGGGGATTATAAATGTGTATAGGTATTTGTTAATATGTATTTTATTTTAGTATTTGTATGTGAGAAGAGAAGAAATATGTGTATTATATTTTTGGAAAAAAGAATAAAATATATAAAAAGAAAATTAATTCGTTTATATTTTGAGAGAGGGGAGAAAGAGAATGAAATGTATATATGGTGACAAACATGTGTGTGTGAGAGAAAGAAAAAAGATGACTAAAATTTTGTATATGAGGGAGAGGAGAAAGAGATGAAAAATATGTGTGGATTTTTTGAGAGAGAAAGAATAAAAATGTGTGTGTGGAAATGCCTTCCCATCACTCCTATTTATAATGAAATTGGATACCCCTTATTGTTCAATGGATAAAGAGATGTCCCCTCTTTATATAATAGCACATCCTTTGATCCTTAAGATATTGACCAAAAGATTTTCATCTTTTGAACCAATGGATAAAATTGTTGTCCAAAGGATAGTGTCATTGAGTGGTCATTGTCAGATATGACAAGATATTATGTGTAGTCGTTGTCAAATGTGACAAGACATCATTGTGTAGTCATTGTCGGATATGACAAGACATCATTGTATAGTCATTGTCGGATGTGACAAGACATTATTGTGTGGTCGTGGTCGGATGCGACATGTCATCAAATTATTATACTGTGTATAATTAATTGATCCGACTTACCGTCTGCGGATTATAAGAATATATAAAAAGTGATATGTAATTAACAAACGTAAAGAAAATTGAAAAAATGTAATTAACATGAAAATATTATAAAAAGAAATGTAATGTCATATGGTGTATGTGTGCAGATGATTGTAAAAAAATATTAAAGACGATAATGAAAAATTCTAACGTATAGAGAATTATCAATAAATTATGAAAAGCAAAACATGATAATAAATTAATAAAATTCTAAAGTGGGGATGATTATCAGTAGTTTGTCAAAAATTAAAAAAATATGTGAAAAATGTGTTTTGCGCTCTTTAATAGTCGGGAAGCCTGAAGACGTTAATTTTAAGCATGGAGAGTAAAAATTGGGTGTCAACAGTTGTCCCTTTTAATTTGAGGACAATGTAGAAGTTTTCAAATGAAAACGTTGACGTATAACTAATTTTGATTAATAATAAAAAATTGATGAAAATTTAACTGAACTCTAATTTAGAGTTGTCTACACACCTTATGAGGATCAGGTCGGGTGTAGTTCAAAAGATTGGGGAAATCACCATGTTATTAAGAGTGGTAGACTTTATGTAGTAATTAATGAAATATTGACTGTTTGGGAAAGAAGTGTTCATCTATTCCCGATGTTCGTTTCAAAATTACCCCAGTATCGAGCTATGAGATGCTGGGAATGGAAGATTGTGTACTTGTTGGAGAAAAATAATGATTGTGGGGTTGTAATGATCAAACTCTGGATAGAGCTTCCTACATATCTCCAGTGTCACGAGAATCAGGTCAATATAGTTCGAAATGAGAAAATAGAAAATTTTGAGGCGTTCTCAAAATTTTCCCCAGTGTATGATGTGAGGGATTTGAAAAAAAATAGTTTTTTGTTTTGAATTATATTTTTATTTGAAGAGATGGTTGATGTCTCCGATTTTCTACGGGGACCTGAGGATGAATGACGTCTCCGATTGCTTATGGAAACTTGGGGATGAATTTCGTCTCCGATTGTTTATGGGTACTTATGTGATGAATGAAAAATAGATTCAATTGTCTACGAAGACTTAATGCATGCCATCTCTAATTGTCTTATGGAGAATGATGTTGAATGTCATCTCCAATTATCTACAAAGATTGATGGGATTAATGATGATGTCTTCGATTGTATATAAAGACCGATGTTGATTGTAGTCTTCGATTGTCTATGAAGACTGACAGATGTTTTCTCTAATTTTTTATGGAGACTGATGTTGATGATTGTCTCTGATTGCGTACGGAGACTAATGTGATGAATGGTACCTTCGATTTTCTATGAAGACTTGATGGCATCTCCAATTGTCTATGTAGATGGATGTTGAATAATGATGTCTTTGATTGTCTACGAAGATTGATGTGACGCCTTCGATTATTTACAAAGACATATGCATGACCCTCCAGTTGTCTATGAAGGCTGGTGTAGATTATTGTCTCCGATTGTCTACGGAAACTGATGTAACACCTTCGATCGTTTACGAAAATAGATACATGATCCCCCAATCATCTATGGAGGCTAATGCGATGAATGGTTTCTTTGATTGTTTATGAATACTTGATGACATCTCCAAGTGTCTATGGAGACAAATGTTGAATGATGATGTCTTCGATTGTCTATGAAGACATGACGACATCTCCAATTGTCTATGGAGATGGATGTTGAATAATGATGCATTTAATTGTCTACGAAGACTTGATGCATGACGTCTCCAATTATCTATGGAGGCGGATGTTTATGGTCGTCCCCAATTATTTACAGAGTCTGTGATGAATGATGATGTCTTCAATTATTTACGAAGACTTGATGACATCTCCAATTATCTATGGAAACTGATGTAGATTGTTGTCTTCGATTTTCTATGGAGACTGTGTGATGGTCGTCCTCAATTGTCTATGAAGACTAAGGTCATCAAATAGTGATTTAATGGCCTCTCGATTTGTGGAACATCTGGAAGGTAATAGTCTCTTGACTGGCGGGGCTATGAAAATCAAGAGCTCTCGACTGGCAAAGTGATTTGAAAGGTAATAACCTCTAGACTGGCGGGGCTGTTGAAAGGTAATAGCCTCTGAACTGGCAGGGCTATGGAAATGTAAAAGCCTCTCGACTGGCGGGGCTGTTGAAGGGTGATAGCCACTCGACTGGCGGGACTATGAAAATGCAAGAGCTCTTAGAACACCTAATAGAAAAACACAATATCTGTGTTTGAATGTGAGAACTTGAAAAGAAGAATCAATTTTCTGTTTTTGGTGGTGAGCGTATTGTATGTAAAGTGCAATGCATGTATGTGAAGGCATATGTTTGAAAGGAAGCAAAATTATCTTTGGCATTATTGTTGTAAAAAATGTGTTGAATGATGAAAAATGCGGGAGATTTCTTTGTGTTTTCATTCTAAGAAATGTGAAAAGGTGAAAATGCAGAAAATTGTTTTGTATTTTCTTTGTAAGAAATGCTGAAAGTTGAAAATGTAGAAAATTATTTTGTGTTTTTCTTGTTAAAAGTGTTGAACAGCGAAACAAAATTGTTTTGTATTTTGCTCCTTCATTGTAGGACACATTTTTTCTGCTCAATTTCATATGACCAGCAACCAATACACGTTCAATGTACCTCTCCTGTTACAAGTAAAGCTTCACTTTATCTCTGAGACGAGTAATTCTCATGCACAAAATTTTTTTAGCATGACCCATGTATTTCATAGAAAAAGACTTGCATAAATGTTTGTTCAACTTATCAATTCTGGAAGTATTCTTTCCTGCAATCAACATATCATCCACATACAGCAAGAGGATGATAAAATCATCATATTTCATCTCATCTTGAATGGCTTAAATCTATTAATAATTATGTTCATATCATGGCCTCCTTGTAACATTCAGGTTTTCCCCCATCAGTGAGTAACATATATTAATGCAGAGAATAATGAGAAAGTGGAATCTGCTGTCTTGTAGACTTTCTTAGTAGAGAATTTGACTCATCCACAGCTTCTTTAACTAGAGCGTCATCAACAAAAACATCTTTGTCAATATCAAGATCAACAAGTTGATTGTGAACTTGATTTTGGGTGTCAGCATAATTATCTAACCCACAAACATCATTAATACTTGTATGAGGAAACTGATCAAGACTAACCACACCATTAAAACTTGAAGATTCTAACTTCTCTGCTTTGTCAATATATTCAATGGTTTGATTCTCCATGAAGACAATATAACAAATTCTTACAAGTTTCTTCTTAACTAGATCATATAGCCTGTAACAAAGCTCATCAAGGACATGGCCAATGAAGATGCACAGCCTTGTCTTGGTATCTAACTTTGACCTCTCATCTTTGGGTACATGTACAAAAGCTTTGCAACCAAATACTCTCAAATGGTCATAGGAAATATCTTTCCCATAACAAACTTTATTTTGTATATCACTTTAGAAAGAAACGGCAAGAGATAGATTAATAACACATGCAGCGGTTAATAAATCCTCACCCCAAAATAATTTTGGCAACTTTGCTTCACAAAGCAAACATCTAACTCTTTCCATCAAGGTCTAATTCATTCTTTCTACCAAACCATTAAGGCATCTTGAGAGGTGTATGATACCTTATTTCTTGTAGTATATTCATCAAACCGTCGATAATATTCACCGCCATTATCAGTATGAATACACTTCAACTTCATCCCTATTTCTCTTTCAATAGAAACCTGAATCTGCTTACAGAAACCCAACACTTAGTCTTTCATCTTCAAGACATAGAACGTAACTTTTGTTGAGCAATCATCAATAAAATTGACAAAGTAAAGTGCACCACCTAAAGTCCTTGTCATCATAGGACCATATAAATCTGAATGCGCCAGCTCAAGAAACTTTGTCTTTCTCTAAGAAGGATAAGATTTCAAGGAAACTCTATTTTTTTTCTAGCCAAACAGTGCTCATATTTTTCTAATTTTGAACTTTCAAAATCTGACAGTAATTTCTTCTTGGATAGAACATTAAGTCTTTCTCGCTAATGTGGCTAAACCTCTTGTGTCATAGTGTTGAAGAGCTAGCGCTTTCAACTGCGTTTACCATGTTACCTCAAGTAGACGTCATAGTAAAGTATAGACCATAACGTTTATCTCCACGAGCCAAAATCAAAGAACCCATAATTTTTTTCCATTTTCCACCACCATTGGTACTAACATATCCCCCATCATCCAGCATACAAACAGAAACCAAGTGTAAGCAAACATCAGGTTCATTTTTTACATTATTTAAAACTAGTTTAGATTCAGTACTAGTTTTCAAATAAATTGTACCAATACCAACCACCTTAGAAATAGTCTCATTGCCCATACTTAAGGTTCTAAAGTCACCGGGAGAATAAGATGAGAAAAAATCCTTCCTTGATGTCACATGAGATGTGGCACCAAAATCCATAATGCAGCTTGACTCATCACAAGCAACATTTATTAGATTTTCATCAAGGATAGTAACAAGATCTTCTATGGTAATGGTGGTTACGCAATTTTTATTTTGGTCTTCTTTCTTTTCCTCCTTGTCTCTTTTCTCCTTCTTCAACTTTCAGCAAAATTTCTTTTTGTACCCTTTTAACCCACAATGATAGCACTCAATATCATTAAATTTGCCTCTGAATTTTCTACTATGGTGTTCATTATTTTGAGCACCACAATTGTTGCTTTTCCTCACAGCAAGAGTCACTAGGACATCAGACGAAGAGGACCTTGAGACTTTCATCACATTTCTTTATTATGAAATTCTGCTTTTGGAAAAATCCATAGATGTCACGCCATCAAAAGCAGAATTTGATAAAGAAGCTCTAAATATTTCCCATGAGTCTTGTAGGGAACCAAGTAGAAGCAATCCTTGAATTTCTGCATCAAACATAATCTCCCATAGCAAATAACTGGTTCATAATCTCCTAAAAGTTATTCAGGTGTTCTGTCATCAGAGAGCCATCATGGTATTTTTACCCCAACTTTTATTTTATTATGAACATCTTATTATTTACGGTCTTTGGAGTATACAAACTTTAAAGATGTTCTCCTAGGGACCGATCATGTGTCTCCCTATCTATATGGTTCAACATATTATCTTCAACCCACTGCCTGATAAAATCACAAATCATTCTATGCAACAGGTTCCACTCGCCGTTAGTTTTAGTTTTAGGTTTTATAGTGTCACTTCTAGACACAGAGAAGATCTTCCATTTCCCCCATTCAAATTGCATAATTAACACTATTTATGGTAATCATTCTACTTGTGTTGGCTTCCAGTTTTTACCAAAAAATACAAATATTGAAAATCGGAGGCTCTTATACTAGTTTTTTGGTTAAACGCTGAATAACAACAAAAGTATTTGTGGCAAAATAATATGAAAAATAAATGAAAATATTGACACCAAGAATTTTACATGAAAACCCTTCTAAATAATGGAAAAACCACGGACCAAGAGGTGTAACTGATATTACCATATTAAGGAATTTTATACCATAGTGACAAATATAATATTCAAAGTGACTAACACACACTCAAAAGAAATAATCCTCTTTTGACTCCCAACTTACTAAAATAACGCTCACTTTATTTTCCAAACTATTTTTTAGTACAGTCTATGGAATACCTTACTGCTCTCTATTGTTTTTGTCTCTCTATTTGGTGTGGTAAAATGAGCTGAAGTAGCCTCTATTTATAGTAGATAAAGTGGTTACAGATGTCATTGATGACATCACCACTAGTCACAAAAAAGGTCCAATTTTGCGGCATGACAAATATAATTGGACGGTGGCCATATTATTTCTGCCATATCTTTGAATTATTTGCGTAAGGAAGAAAACATCTTCCTAAATTTATGGGAAACATCTCAACAACATTAATGGGGTTGGACCCTGTCAAGAATGGACCATGGGTCTAACTTAACCTCAAAAGCTAGTTCTAGAGGTGAGGATTACCCAAGTCACAATAAGGAAACCACTAGTCCATTCCACAACAAATGTAGGACTTTTACCCACTCTAACACCTCCCTCACGGCCAGGTCTAACTGGCACTGGCGCGTGGACCGGGAGCCCAAAATGAGAATGGACCTGACTCTAATACCATGTCAATAAATGGACCTTGAGCCTAACTCAACATCAAAAGCTAGCTCAAGAGATGATGATTACCCAAGTCCATATAAGCAAACCACTAGTCCATTCCTCAACCAATGTGGGACTTTTACCCTCTCTAACAGACCTAGACACATGGCTTCATAATCAGTTAAATTTTGGGCCAGGCATCATTCTGTATCATGCTGGTTAAGATAAAGAGAGTTGAGTTCAACCTAAAAATAAGTAACCATTCTCAGTTTGAGAAAAACAATGGTTTATTAATTTTTCTAATTCAGTAAGTTTGATGTGTTTACTTTCTTTTTCGATAATACTAAGATTTAGCAAGAATTCAAAGCCGACCATAACTTAGTACTCATATTGGTTTGAGTGTATGATATCACACAAATTTGGTTCTTGATCGATATGTAGTACAGGTTTTGAATACCTCTTTGTTGTGCTGCTTCATTATTTTCTTGATATAATTGCTAATATATATTACCAGGTTATGGACATGAGATTGTTTCCCATCATTGCTTGAGCCGAGGGTATATAAGAAATAGCCTCTCAACTTGTGGTTGTTAGTGTGCATAGACGTGTAATAACTACATAATATTAGGTATACACATGCATACAAATTTTTCTGCAAAATTAAAATACTTCTTTATATGGTGCCGCTTCATTTAGGATGTGATAAAATTTCAGAATTTATTATCTTAGTGTCCATAAATGTGCATTTTCTCTGAATACATATACATTTCTATATTTGTAACTACGTAATTATCGGTCGACACAAGCATCCAGTTTCTACAATTGTTTAGTATCTTATAGATATGTACTCTCATCCCAAAATCTTCCAATTATTCTTTCTGCCTCTGTACTCTCTCATCCTAAACTCTTCCAATTATTCTTTTTGCCTCTCTATAAGTAAATCTTCTACTCCACTAAATGCCCCAAAATTTTAGGCTAATTTAGTGGAGCATGATACAAGAAAACTATGTCTCTCCTATTAATTAAGAAAATTTGGAAAAAACTTTTTGTTTTTTAGTGATTTGAAAAAGTCAACCTAGGAGCATATATCTTTTCATAAGTAGTACTGAAAGCTTGCTTCATTAGTTATGTTTCCTTCTTAAGGAACTATTTCAATGAATATTGTCATTCTTGAAAGTATGCATGAGCAATTGACTTTTCAATTCATCATCTTTTGAACTGTGGGAAGTTTTTTGTTTGTATGACTGTAGTATAAGTTTTTTCTGATATTTCGTAACTGTAGAAATGTGCTCCTAAATTTGTTAAAAAAATTGTATTGTTGTTTCTGAATTTAAAAGTGAAATATGAGAGGTGTTCTATCTAAATTCTTAGTTTACAAAAATATTCATTAAACGTTAAAAGGGTTATCTGCACAAAAATTCCTTTAACGGGTACCAAAGAGAAACAATAGCTTGACATGATATTATATGTGCAAATTGTTAGCATGATGTAAATATTGTATATTAATGAAATAATATATTTTTGTCTATTAGTGTAATTACATAGATTTGATTTAATAGTTAAACAGAATAATAGTGACTTTAGTAAGAGCAGATTTGGTGGGATAGAATAGCGGATTTAGAGGGATAGAAAAACTGATCTTTAGGGATAGAAAGACGGATCTTTAGGGATGTAATCATTGAATATTTTCTATTTAATGACATGACTATAAATTTTGAGAGGCATTCAGCAGAAAATTGATATGGTATCAGAGTCTTCTCTTGGTTGTCTTGTTTCATAGAGTTCATTTGTGGTTTCGTTCAAAATTTATTTTGAAAATTTCGGTTTTTGTTCATTGTTCCTCGACAATTTACACCCAAGACTTTGATCTTGGTCATTTAGTGTTTCTAATTTTCATAATTATGAGTTCATATCAGTTTGAATCATTCAGTGTTCGTTTCACTGGAAATTTTTTTTTTCATGGGAGTTTCAGTTTCAGTTATTTATCACCGAAAAAGAACTATGAGGCCATATAGATGGAGCCGATCCTTTTCCTATTGATCCCACAAAGTTAGGTGAATGAAAGATTAAAGATGATCGGGTGATGGCATGGCTTTTAGGGTCAATTGACCCTCTTATTATTTCTAATCTTAGGCCTTACAAGATAGCTAAGGTGATACAAGTTCAAAATTACAACAAGGAATCAAGAGAACAACAAGAACATCACTAGAGAATTAAAGGCCCCACTCCGCTTCTCTAGGTTTTCAGGGCAACAACAACAATTTTCAACATGATAGATAAATAACACAAGATTGCAATAACTATAGAGAATCGAAAGAGCCCCACACAGCTTCACCATATCAAGATACAAACAACAAGATTACAAAATGATGGATAGTAATTTGACACAAAATATCCTAAAATCTAAGAACCCTAACATGAACATTAGGACCCTAAGACTAAAAGATATTTACACCAAATTCTTACTTGAATCAAGAGGAATACATGACCCTCAAAAACCCAAGTTTCGAGCCAAAGATCAACAATAGTGTTACTACACTTTGTTTTCTAGTTTTGGGTTCACTCTCAAGAACAAGAGAGAGAAGTTCTCAAATATTACTAGACTTGTGTAGTGAAAATATCAATAATGAACTAAGTCCAAGAAATAGCACTATTATTGTCTATTTATAGTACTCCACAAAATAAAAGGAAAATGACCATTCTAGACTTTATCTTGTGTGGATTTGGAGTGTAATTAAAAAAACGTGTTACGATTCTTTTTGCAGTGCAATAAGCTTACACTTCAAAGCCCCTCTTCATACTTCAAAACATAAAATACCTTAGATGAATTAGTTACACACTCACACACGACCATTTTCACAAACATGACTTGAAGTTTTTGTAACTCCCGAGCTTGGCTATGTGTGAATGGTATTGAGCTAGTTGTACTCGTATCATTCTCTCCATCTTGAAGGGAATTTGTCCTCAAATTCAGTGGATGTTCATCCTCAACGATGGAAATAGGAGAGAGGCCACATATGTTGAAGGTGTTGTGAACTTGATATTCCGGAGGAAGGTTAATTTTGTAATCATTATCATTGATTCTTTCAAGTACTTGAAAGGGACCATCTGTAATACCCGGGGAAATTTTTCGTTGAAATTTTATGCGTAAACGTGTTGGGTTCTATCTTATAAAATGAATTATAAATTTTTCGTGTGGAATGTCTTATATTATGACCTACAATTGCGTATAATATCGAATAATCTTTCCAACGATATCTGGATCATCCAAAACGGACACCCGAGCGACGAGTTATGAACATTCCGATCGAACTATGAATAGTAATGAACAGTAAAACGTGCAGGAAAAAGTACTGAGGCCTGGCATATATTTGCTCCCACTTTAAACAATCATAAGTCCTTGTACATAATGATCTGGGTGATCTACTATATATCAACGGAAAGCTCTGCGATTCCTCTTTCCGATGAAATTGGTTTCATCCAATTTTTCTATCGGAGAAAAAAGTTATGATCGATCTACTTCATCCTATCAAAAGTGAATTTTTTGGGTCAACTTCAAACGATAATAAATACTTGTACACAACGATCTGGGTGAGATACTATATATCAATGGAAAGATATGAGAGTCCTCTTTCTAATGAAATTAGTTTTATCCAATTTGAATACCGGAGTAAAATGTTATGGTTGATCTACTTTAAACTATCAAAACAATTCACCAAAGAATAGATTTGAGAATTATTTAATTTTTAGGGGCGTTTTGGTCTTTCCACCTCACCCAAAACCCATCCAAACCCTCTATTAAAGCCTATTAGAAGCATTATATGTTATATTTAATTAAATTCCCTCAAAAAGAAAATCCTAAGCTCCTACATCCAACTCCAAGAATCTCAAAAGTTCACCCTAAATTCTGCAAATTTATTCAAGATTCTAAGTTCCTAGTTTAAGAACTTCTAGAACCTCCAACGTTCACCAATAATTCTGCAAATTTATTCAAGATTCTAAGTTCCTATTTCAAGAACTCCAAGAACCATCATTCAAAGGCACGATTAAGATCTCAAAAACGAGCATCGATCTAAAGTTCATCATTCAAGGTATGTGGGGTTTTTCAACGAGAACTCTCTTTGGTTCTTGTGCTCAAAAGTAATTTTCTTTACAAAGGCATGATTTTTATTTTATTTTTATGAATTTGAAGCATGAACCCATATCTTATGATGATTATTATAAAATCTTGATGTTTATGATTTTGAAAGATGAATTTACATGTGTGGCAATATAAAGCATGAATGTTGAACGATATTTATCATGATTTTGATATTTGGGTCGTGAATCCCCATTGGAAATTGTTTTTTTTTGGAGAAAGTGTGTGTTATAAGCACGTTGATGTTGAATATTTGAGATATTTTGAATGATTACTTTTGGGCTTAATAGAGTTGTTTTGAACTCGAGTATGAAAGAAATCCACAACATGGTTGATTTTGATAGATGGGAAGCATGATGGATCCCAATGTATATTTATATACTACTGAAATTGTTTTGTTATGGATTGTCTTTGAAATGATCTGAGCTAAGTCCGGGAGAAATCTTTAGCATCGAGTGGGAGGTATAAAGCGACCTTACTTCCCTAGAACTACGTGCTCCCATAGGAGTGAGTCTGAGGCTGATTTATATAGTGATCACTAGTTTGTGTAGATTTGATATCGATAGTCCTACTCCGAAGGCAAGGATAGGACGTCTCTCCCCAACGTGAGTTGTATGTTGGACTCCATATAGCTCACATGATTTATGTGGGCTATAGGATCTCCCAGTGTGTGTCTGTTTCCTTGTGTCTATGGTGAACGGTGAAGTTATTTGAAAGTGGATTTGTGAAAGTTATTCTTTCAAAAGATTTAAATGATATTTACATTATGAGAATTGATATTCTTGATGAACTGAAAGTGATTGACAAATTATATGATGACTCACATGTGTTATTATACTTATTTCATCCTCTCATGATTATGAT
>JAPEIP010000010.1:10921126-10931365 GCA_026120095.1 Capsicum chinense | reverse complement strand
CAAGAAAATCTTTCTTTTGATGAGCTTCCTGTTGAGATTCTTGATTTCAGTGTCCGAAGACTAAGGAACAAAGAAGTTCCCTTGGTCAAGGTGTTGTGGCAAAACCAATCTGTTGAGGGTGCAACTTGGGAAGCTGAGGCGGATATGCAATCCAAGTAACCGCACCTATTTTCCACGAACTCCGATCAAGCCGAAGGTACCATTCTTTCCTAAATCATGCACTTTTAATTAAAGTTGCAGCAGTTTAGCTGTCATTTATTATGTGTTCAGCTGTAGTTTCTTGAATTTATGCATTCTATGTTGTATTCGGAGTGAGAAACGATTTGGTGATGAGTCTAACGAATGATTTTAGTTGTATGCTCTATTCCCTTTCTAATCTTGCCATGTCTATCATCATTCGAGGATGAATGTTTCCAAGGGGGGATGATGTAATACCCCGGGAAATTTTTCGTTGAAATTTTGTGCGTAAACTTGTTGGTTTCTATCTTCTAAAATAAATTATAAATTTTTCGTGTGGAATGTATTAGATTATGACCCACCATTGCGTAGAGTATCAAATAATATTTGATAACTGAGTATGAGTCAGTTGGGTCATGTCTCAATGGCTCACTGGTTTTATTGATTTTCTTAGAGGTTTGTCAGACTAGTATAGATATTGGGAGTTAACTAATAAGTCGTATTTTTTTATCTTTCTGAAATTCTTTTATTCTTGAATGATGATTACTCTATTGATATTTAAGGGTTATTTATGGAAACCTCGTTGATTTGTTTTGAACTAAATAAAAAAGGCTCAAAGGGTTAGCTTGGGGTAACTCGTCGCCTCAAGCACCGTGTGACGCTCCGGGACCCATTTTCTGGGGTGTTACACCATCACCCCTCGGCATCAACTTGGTTTTCCTTTGTGAAGGAAAACGGTATTTTCTAAGGTGCACCCAAACCCAATCAGTCGGTTCAAGAATAAGGTTTCTTCTCCCCTTGTTTGTTCTCTTACCAATCTCTTGATTTTTCTTCTCAAGCTTTTGCCCCACTGTCTCATGCAATTTCTTTATGGCTTCAGCCTTCTTTCTTCCATCTAAGCTAATCATAAGATCACTTGGCAAAGGAGTTAAATCCAAAGGGGTGAGGGGGTTAATGCCATATACACACTCAAAGGGAGTCATTCCCGTACTTGAGTGTATAACCCAATTGTATGCAAATTCCACCAAAGGTAGGTGGTCCGTCCTCCCATGAATTCATTTTGCCATTAACCATTGATCGTAACATAGAACCCAAAGTCCTATTTACAACCTCTGTTAAGCCATCGATTTGTAGGTGGAAAGATGTAGAGAATGGCAATCTAGTGCAAGCCTACACCACATTGACTTCCAAAAGTGACTAAGGAACTTAGAGTCCCTATCACTTACAACGGTCCTCAGCACACCATGCAATTTGACAATATTTTCAACAAATAAAGATGCCACACTTGATGCATCTTCACTTTTTGGACAAGGAATGAAGTGTGCCATCTTAGAAAATCGATCAACCACTACAAAAATGTTATCCTTACCTCGTATAGTCCTTGGTAATCCTAAAACAAAATCCATAGATATATAGGGCTAAGGATGTAAAGGAGTGGGAAGCTGGGTATACAACCCGTGAGGAAGGATCCGAGACTTGGTTCACTTGTAATCTAAACATTGGCTGCAAATCCTAGCTACATCCTTGTATATTCTAGGCCAATAGAATTGCTCCTCCAATATCCGGAGGGTCTTTTCAATCCCAAAATGACCCATTAGACCGTCATCGCGTCCTTCCCTCACAAAAAACTCTCTCCAAGGGTTAGAAGGTATACACAATCATCTACCTTTAAACAAGTAACCATCAAATTTGGCATGGGGATTTTAACCCCTATCCGAAACCCACTTGTCCCTACCCAATTCTCCGCATTCCCTAAAGATAGGAGCAAAGTGAGGGTCCTCGAGATACAATGTGTTTAGGCTCTCAAAACCTATTAAATTTGAAGACAAAGTGAACACAAGTACATGTTTTCTAGACAAGGCATCGACAACCACATTGTCCATACCCTTCTTGAATAACATAAGGAAAGGTTTCAAGAAATTCAATCCATTTGACATGCCGCCAGTTAAGCTTGTCTTTTATCCGTAGATGCTTCAAGGATTCATGATCCGTTTGGATCATGAATTCTTTTGGCCACAAATAATGCTGCCAAGTGGCCAAGGCTCTAATCAAGGCATACAACTCTAAATTGTACATAGAGTAGTTTAGAGTTGCTCCTTTGAGTTTTTCGCTAAATTAGGCAATAGGCTTTTATTCTTATATTAAAATTGCACCTATGACAAATTTGCTAGGATCATATTCGACCTCAAAAGTCTTGTCAAAATTTGGCAATTGTAGCAAAGGGGACGAGATGAGCATAGCTTTCAAGTCCTCGAAGGCCTTAGCTTGTTCATCTCCCCACTTGAAAGGACGATCTTTTTTAATCACTTCAATCAAGGGGGCGGCAATGGTGCTAAATCCTTTAACCAAACGTCTATAACAACTAGCCAACCCGTGGAAGCTTCTCACTTCTCCTACGGTTTTGGGAGTTGGCCAATTTTTAATAGCGTTAATTTATACTCATACACTTTGACCCCTCTTGAGCACACCACAAACCAAACAAATACAACCTCATGGACACCAAAAGAATACTTTTTTAGATTAGCATATAACTTCTCCTTTTGGAGGACATCAAACACACATTACAAATGTTTTACGTGCTCATCTAAGGACTTACTATACACCAACACATCATCAAAGTAAACAACAAAAAACTTTCCAATAAATGGCTTCATCATATGATTCATTAGACTCATGAAAGTACTTGGAGCATTTGTTAGGCCAAATGACATAACCATCCATTCATTAAGACCGAATTTAATCTTGAAGGCAGTTTTCCATTTATCACCCAGTTGCATACAGATTTGGGGATAGCCACTCCTCAAATCAATTTAAGAAAACAAAAATGAACCACTCAATTCATCAAGGATATCATCTAGCCTAGGAATAGGGTGACAATATTTTACCATTATCCTATTGATGGATCGGAAATCAATGCACATATGCCAAGTCCTATCTTTCTTGGGAACTAGTAGTACCAGAACCACACAAGGACTCATGCTCTCCTTTATGTACCCTTTGTTGAGAAGTTCTTCAACATGGTATTGCAATTCCTTCATAAACGTCGGGTTTCTTCTATAAACCGGTTTGTTTGGCAATTGTGAGCCCGACACAAAATTAATTTGGTGCTCAATGCCGCGAAGTGGTGGGAATCCTTTTGGCAATTCCTTTGGAAAAACAGCCTCATAATCCTGCAAAACATGAGAAATAGGAGGAGAAATACAAACATTAGTGGGGTTAGTATTAAAATAATGATCCAAGAGGATCATCTAAGTGTCCTTATCATAATGCATAAATAGTTCCTTCCTTCTAGCCATCATCACTATGCTCCCGTGCCCCTTAGAATTTAGGGACCCCTCAGCTTCTCCTACTTTCTCACTCTCGGATTCCCTTATTTTCTCCTCACTCTTGGCCTTTTTTCCTTTTTCCCTCAATTCCCGTATCTTTTGGTGTAAATCATACAGTTGGGAAGGCAGTAAGGGATGAAGAGCAACCTTTCGGCCATCCTTCTCAAATGTATATCGATTGGACCTTCCATCATATATAGTCGACCTATCATAATTCCAAGGCCTTTCTAACAACAAGTGACAAGATTGCATTGGTATCACATCACAAAGCACCTCACCATGGTAGTTGGAAACCTTAAAACATATCACACATTGCCATGTGACCTTTAACTCGCCGCATTCATTCAACCATTGGAACTTGTAAGGACTAGTGTGAGGTGTAGTCGGAAATTTTATGAAGTTCACCATTGCAACACTAACCACATTTGCACAACTTCCACTATCTATCACCATAGTTCACACACTTCCCTTCACAAGACATTTAGTATGGAACAAATTCTCCCGTTGGCTAGGATCATCTATCGCCTAACAAATCATGGAACGCCTTACTATAGAGTTTGGAACCACGCACTCCCTTTCTTGTGGATAAGAATCCTCATAATCATCATCATTATCACGTGGTTCCCTCTTAGTCATCTCTCCATCTTAAGGCTCGGTCTCACTCTAATTACCCTTAATACCCACTTCTTCTCTGAGAAAATACAACCTACCTTCCCTTAGGATTACATTGCATCAATTAGGGCATTCATTCCCCCAACCTTGGAACTTGAAGCATTAGAACCCTTTAGGATTAGGATACTTGTGAATTTCTATCCTCAGAGGGATTTTGTGGGTTGTTTTAGGCTTGGAAAGCCTAGTAGTGGTGGGTAGGTCCTTATTTTTCGGCCAACCCGAAGAGGATTGAACCATATCCTTGCCCCTTGTCCGACCCAAGGTTGATTATTCCTTTGTTTTGAACGACGACCTCTCTCTAAGTTCCCTTTCAATCTCAAGAGTCGCTTGGAAAATACCTTCGACAATACCAAATGATGTCATGGATAATGTGTTCTCCACAATGATCAAGCTTCAACATAAGTTATTGAAACTCATCATAATATGCCATCATACTTGGATTCCCTTACCGTAAGTTGTACAATATACTAAGAAACTTATTTAAATAACTCTCGAGAAGGTACCTTTATCTCATTAGGTACCTCAACCGAAACCAAGGTGGTGGTTGCCTATCAATCAATTCATTGCCAAACCGTTTAATGTATTCCCACCATGTGTTAGCATAGACTTCAAAGTGAGCTATGGCGTAACAACTCTTCTTCTCCTTGGAGATATCATTCACTTGGAATACTTTATCTTATGCCGACTCCCAAGAAAGATACACCTCAGGGTCACTTTCACCCTTAAAGATAGGTAGGCTCAATTTGATGGTATTGATGCTTACGTCTCTCTCTTGGTGTTGGTTTCTCTTTTCTCCATACCCTTGGTATCTCCTAGGATCCACGCATCCTCCTCTCATATCCTTATCCCTTATTTAAGCATCATTAAAGGCTCCATACCCTCCATAATCCTCTCTACCATATTCCTCAAAGTGGATGGGATAGTTTTGGAGATTTGGAACTTAATTTGGAGGAATTGGATTTTGTGGAGGTAGTGGTCTTTGGTTTAGTGGAGTTTGGAAGGTAGGGTTTGGATTTAGTGAAATCCAAGTCCCTCTTGTGGTACTTGATTATTTTAGGAATGGGTTGTTCTATTCGAGTCTCGGGTTAGGGGGTTATGGGTAGTTTGGCTTGCGGCATTTAGTGGACTAGGGAAGGATTTGGTAATTGAGGCCATGTTTCAGGAGTAACGATAGTGGAGGAATTTCTATCATGTCCAATTGAAGAAACATGTCGAGGAGTAGAAGGGGGAGAGTTCCTTTGACTCTCCACTTGTTCTAACCTCCAACTAATAGTCATCACTTCTCCCTTTATGGCTCCCACCTTCGTACTCAATCTTTCAAGAGTTCAGGTCATAACCTCAAGAGTAACCCTCATATTCTCCATTTCATTTGAATCCATGGTTTGAGACGTGGTTCCCTCTATTGTCAAGGTATCACCTACATAAACAACAAAGAAGTTAGTTAAAAATCCCTTTTCTCACTCACACACTTTTGGTTCACTCACACTCGAGCTCCATAAGTGTTGTAGATTGGCTAGTAACCCATGAATCCTTAAGGTATGAGTATGCTCTTGTCCAGAATGGATTCTTGTTGAAAACTCAAAGAATTCTCGTCGGACTAGAGCCGACAGTTACAACGAATTCAAACAACAAGAGCATACAAACAAACATTGACACGAAAACTAAGCTTCAAAGGACTAATTAACAAGCTAGTAGGAATGTACTAGGTCATCAATTAGTGTTTGAACCAACAAAAGAAACTAAGAAACAATAAAATGAAACTAAGAAATATAAAATTTGAACTCTAAATGTTGTGTGAACAGTAATTTAGTGATGTGGCAGTCCACTATTGGCCTCAGATTTGTCAAAATTTTACTCTTCAATTTAAAGTCTTGACCAATCTACATTTTAAAAATGGTGGAATTGGTTAATGGAGGGAAATTTGGTCTAGAAGCTTTTTTTTTTTTCAAGTTCTAAACAAGACTTGACCCTTTTGGTACTTTATCCTTGAAATAAGGTCATTAAATCAAGGAAAATAGGTGAAAAGTTGTTGTCAAATCTTTTGAGTGATGTGATCAAGTCTTTCATCAACAAATACTACAACTTGGTGTTTCACCTTTTGTGGATCTAATGTTCACTTTTTGTTTTAAAATATATGAAAAGGGTGAAGAACAACAAGAACACAATAACAACACCAAGAACAACCAATAGCCAAAACAGTCCACCACAACAACAATGTTCAACAATGGACAGCCAAGTTTAAGTTCTCAATAACAACATCAACTTTTTAGAGCTCACATCTATATCAAATCAAAGTGTTAGTGAACAAGAGAGCTAACACTAGAAACAGCACTTAAGACAAGTAAAAATTTTGGCCAAGACACAACAAGAATACAATTTTCGGCCAAGTACACAACAACGGACATATTTGACTGTTTCTGGAATTTTTCAGTTTTTCTATTTTATTTTTTATAGTTTTCAAGTCCCAAGCCAAAGATTGATCTTGGTAGAACAAAATTGTAACACCCCGCATTTCGGGCAAGAATAAAAACAATGACTCTGACGCGTTGATAATCCCAGAGCCTTAAATCCTATGCCAATTTTGCATGTTAATCAATTATGTAGTATGTGAATCCATTTGAGCATGAATTTAGACCATAGAGGTCCTTTAACTCGAGGATGAGTTGAAATTATTTCGATCAATTAAGTTTAAGTAGACGTTGTAATTTGTGTAAGCTTCCATCAACCATTACTCTCTATATATATCGAATTAGAGATCCTACTATGTGTCAAATGATAGGTCTTCGAGTTAACTTTCAAACGATACCAATTTTGCTAGAATTCGACACCCGAGCAAGAATTTATGGCCTTTTAAAGTAGTATGCATCACCTAACAAATCTCACATGGCCACTGGAAAGCATATATGATAGCATATGCGGCGCTTATGTAAATATAGACGATATCATATGTAGCGCCTATGTAAATATAGGCGGCATCAGATGCGGTGCTATTTAAATATAGGCGATATCATATGCGGTGCCTATGCAAATATATGAGATATCATATGCGGCGCATATCTTATGGTTTCAAGTGACTTAAACACTCCATTTTTGGGGCAAAATGGTCCTTTTCCCACCCTTATTCAGCTATAAACATGAAATTCAGTCCCCAATTCTCCAAAATACATCCACATTCATCTAAAAATTCTCAAGAACACTCCCAAGGGTTTCAAACTAAAAACCCAAATAAATCAAGATTTAACCATGGATTTTCAAAATTGATTAGAGATTCGAAATTCTCAATCCACAGGCTTCAAGAAGCACCCATTATTTTCCAAAATAGAGGTACACGGGGTTTTCCTAAATTCTCATGGATAAGGAATAATCAAGTTTTAGAATGGGGTTTTTGAATCTATGTATATATTCATGTATTTAATGTTTTAACATCATTATTTTGGTCTTTTGACCTTTCCCAAGTGATTTGAGAATATGAATGTATGAAACCATGTATTTAAGAATGAATTCTGGTTGAGAGCATGATTTTTGGTGAATTACCTCTTATTATGAATTTTTTAGATTTCTCATAGCATATGAATTGTTTTGCAATGCATCCTTAAAAAGCACTATATGAAATGATTGAACTCTTGTTATGATTTAAAGGTGGTTTTAAATCACTAAATAGGGAATCTGGCATGAATGTTTAATGTTCATAATGCATGTAATGAAAGAGTTCATGGATTTGCTAAAGGCACTAGACCACCATATGTTGATGAAGTTTTTGCATGATTTTGACTTGATTTTCGAAACATAAAATCTTCTATATTAGTTGCATGTTTTTGGTAGTCTAAATTTTGCTTTAAATGAAATATTTAGCTTAATGTATTATGGCTCAAAAATTATGACTTGCAAGTCTTGGTATGACGATACCAATTTAGACCAATGTCATATCACACTCAGACTAATAGACATTTCAGACTATCATGATTTTAGACATTCAGAATGTTACATGTACAGAAAAGGTTAAAAATAGGTGTACAGAGATGTTAGGTGGTTCCTGAAGAGGGCTTGAGTTCAAGCAACTCATTGCCTAAAATCGTGGTTTGTCGACCTAGGTATACTATTATATGGTGACTTCAGTGTTGTGTTGCGTATTATACTTAGGAACTCCACCTCTTACGGGATACTCGGGTTGGAGGCTTCCCCGCCGAGTCAATGGCGGATTCCATATCTCCCATGGAATATCAAACTTGTAGGGGAGACCACCTAACTTAGAAGTAATACACAGACCAGAGTTTGAGATTTACAGATAGGTTACATATTTTCAGAAGATGCCCATGTGTTTTTCAGAAACTGTTTTATGCATAATGTTTGATAAAAATTTGATCTCACATATTATATATATATATATATAGATAGATATATTTATGTTCAATTACTCTTTTTTGGATTGCTTCGCGTGCCAATACAATTGTGCTGACCCCTCTTCCTCCCAGGTACTGAGGCGCAGTCTAGGGGTCTAGATCCTCAGTAGAGTCTACAGACAGAGTTGTCTCAGAGTTCAGTTGGTGAGCCTTTTTGGCTTTGGAAGGCCTAGTCATTTAGGTATTTATTTCAATATGATTTTTGATCTGCTGGAGGCCTTGTCCCAGTTATTCAGATAGTATATCAGTAGAGATTTTGCAGACTATTGCAGATGTTTATTTAATATTGTTGGGCATGTTTTCAGTACTTTAACTATTTTAAATTATTGACCATATTTCCGTATTATTGTGTCTATTCCATATTACATTGATCATATGAATTATGTATATGATTACCAGATAGACAGAGGGCGTTCTGGGCCTTCGGGTTTGGGAATGCTTGTCACGGCCAGGGCCCCAGCTCAGGTTGTGACAATCTTGGCATCAAAGCATGGTTCATGGTTCCAGGGTGTCTGCGAAATCACATCGGGTAGAGTCTTATTGATGGGTGTGTAGCGCGCCACACTTATAAGTAGGAGGCTACAAGGCATTTTGAAATGTCTCTTTTTCTTCATGTTATAGTTCATGCAATAGAGTCAAAATGTTCCTCCATACTCTAATTCGTGCTATGGTGTCACCCATACGAAAATATAAGTTATCCTAATTTCTTTGTCACTCTGGTGTTCTAGATATTCTCCAATTATCTAGCAGAAATTTTAGAAGTCCCACAAAGGACGGGAGAGGAGTTTCGTAGTGTAAAATTATATCCTCATTCTTATGAGGCATTCAGTTAAGACAAGAGTAAGATGTGTATTCTTGAGTCATTGAATATTGTATATCGAGTTTCTACCTCTTGTAATCTTGATATCATTGAGTTGTTGAAAACAAAAGTTTAGTGAAGCTGTGTGAGGCCTATTTCGATTCACTAGCATAGTTTCCTTGTCATTTATCATATTCTTCTTCAAAACATAAAAATCAAAGTCTAGTGAAGCCGTGTGAGGCCTATTTTGATTCACTAGCAACTTGTTGTTCATCTTGTTGTTTTTGTGTTTGTTGGAACTGTGTTTCCACCTTAGTAGTAGTATAAGTTAGAGTGTTGGTGTCATGACCTATTGGTAGTGAAATTAGACCAAGAAGTTGGTGATATAAAGTCATAAAGTTAGAGGTCAGAGTGAGGGTGACTTTTGTGATTAAATATTTATAGTTGAATAACCGTTGATTGAGAATGATTTACCCTTTCGTGGTGGTAGAATAATATAGTGGTACCATTTATCGATTGTATGGTTGTCCATGGAGGAAGTGTTGACTCAGAATGTTATTTGTTTTCTTTCTTTCAAAATAGAGAAATAGCCGAGAGTGGATATTTAAGGTGGTTATAGAAACCCCTTATAGGCTATGAATGAAAATGGCTAGATTAGCCAGTAGGTTGTAAGTATAGACTTATAGTTATATGGGGTATTTGAAGGTAGTCTAAATGCCCATTAGGGTAAGTAAGTGTGATGTGAGAAAGCCGTATAAGTAGATAAGATTGTATGGTTATAATATAAGCTTAAGGTTGATCATGTCTATTATGTGACCTTACCCCTTAACCTTCTTCTCATTGGTAGTTGTAAGCTAATACTACT
>JAPEIP010000010.1:10905663-10918485 GCA_026120095.1 Capsicum chinense | reverse complement strand
TTCGAGAAGTGTGCTAAGCTTAAAAGTAAGAAGTTGTAATGCCAAAGGCCTGGTAATTCTATCCTAATTCAGGAGTTATATGCCTATGTTCCAGACTGCAGGGTAGTGTAAATGTGGTGATTCCTCAGTTGGATGTCTTGTGTAATCCATACCCAAGATTCATGGCTCCTTATTACTGCTAGAATTTCTTTAAAGAATTGTGATGAAGAGATACATCAGTTAAGTATAAGCGTATAGTATAATTCAGTCTATATTTCCAATAAGTCAGTTTAGCAGTTAGATTCGCATGACTTTTTTTCTCGTCTTTGCACTTATTCATGCTACTCGAAATCTTAGACATGCTACTATTCCAAGATAGAGTATACTAGTAGTTATGAGTATAGCCCATTTCATGCATCATGCATTAAATTCAGATTCCAGATGTTTAGTTATGATTCAATTTGTAGGTGCCCTGTACATCGCCTCAGTTTTTTGAGTATCTCAGTGAATTGAACATTCATAGAGGGACATAGGGTACCAAGGGGGAGATAACCCATTCATTTGCATGAATTGATTCTTTTTACAAGCTTCACATCAGTTATTATTGCGTATTTAGCCATATGTTCATACGTTAGTTCAGTCAGATATGCATGCATTAGCAATGCATGTTCAATAGAAAAGTTCAGCTTATCAGTGTATTCAATCCTACATTCATGAGAACAACTCGGTCACAGATCCATGCATCAGATATGCATGATTCATTATGAGAATTCAGCCTATGAGTAGCTTCAGTTGGGTATTCCATTCCTCGGATATGCATGTCCGGCATAAGCATTTAAAATATCAGTAGTTCCAATCTTATAGTTATGTTTCCGATCAGTGTATTCTTTCTTAGGGAACATATCATGTCTGCGTTATCCCATACACTTAAGACTTCGACATTCTATCCATCAATTGGGGATGAATGATCCCAAGGGGGAGATAATATAACATCCCGCATTTTGGGCTAGAATCAAAACCATGACTCTGACGCGTTGATAATCCCAGAGCCTTAAATCCTATCCCAATTTGGCATGTTAATCAATTATGTAGTATGTGAATCCATTTGAGCATGAATTTAGACCATAGAGGTCCTTTAACTCAAGGACTAGTTGAAACTATTTCGATCTATTAAGTTTTAGTGGACGTTGTAATTTGTGTTAGTTTCCATCGACCATAACTCTCTGTATATGTTGAATTAGAGAGCCTACTATGTGTCAAATGATAGGTCTTCGAGTTAACTTTCCAATGATGCCAATTTTGCTAAAATCCGACACCCGAGCAAGAAGTTTTGGCCTTTCAAAGTAGTATGCGTCGCCTAACCAATCGTACATGTCCACTGGAAAGCATATGTGATAGCATATGCGACGCCGATGTAAATATAGACGATATCATATAAGGCGCCTATGTAAATCTAGGTGATATCAAATGTTGCGCCTATGTAAATATGTGTGATATCATATGAAGAATGTCTTATGGTTTCAAGTGACTTAAACACTCCATTTTTGGGGCAAAATGGTCCTTTTCCCACCCTAATTCAGTCATAAACACGAAATTCAGTCCCCAATTCTCCAAAATACATCCACATTCATCTAAAAATTCTCAAGAACACTCCCAATGGTTTCAAACTAAAAACCCAAATAAATCAAGATTTAACCATGGGTTTTCAAAATTGATTAGAGATTCTGAATCCCCAATCCACAGGCTTCAAGAAACACCAATTATTTTCCGAAATAGAGGTACACGGGGTTTTGCTAAATTCTCATGGTCATAGAAAAATCACGTTTTAGAATAGGGTTTTTGAATCTATGTATATATTCATGTATTAAATGTTTTTGGTGGTCTAGATGATGCTTTAAATAAAAGATTTAGATTAATGTATTATGGCTCAGAAATCATGACTTGCAATTCTTGGTATGATGATACAAATTCAGACCAATGCCATATCAGACTCAGACTAATAGACATTTCAGAATATCATGATTTTAGACATTCAGAATGTTGCATGTACAGAAAAGGTTAAAAATGGGCATACAGAGATGTTAGGTGTTTCCCTGAAGAGGGCTTGAGTTCAAGAAACTCATTGCCTAAAACTGTGGTTTGCCGACTGAGGTATATTATTAAATACTGACTTAAGTGTCGTGTGGTGTATCTGATTCAAGAACTCCAACCCTTGCGGCATACTCGGATTGGTGGCTTCCCCATCGAGTTAATGGCGGATTTCATATTGCCCGAGGAATATCAGACCTGTAGGGTATACCACCTAACTCAGAAGTAATACACAGATCAGTGTTTGAGATTTACAGACAAGTTACATATTTTCAAAAGGTGCTCATGTGTTTTTCAGAAACTGTTTTATGCATAATGTTTGATGAACATTTTCTCTCACGTATTATATATATATATATATATATGTTCAATTACTTTATTTTGATTGCTTCACGTGCCGGTAGAATTGTGCTGACCCCCCTTCCTCCCAGGTAATGAGGCACAGTCTAGGGGTCCAGATCCTCAGTAGAGTCTACAGACAGGGTTGTCTCAGAGTTCAGTTGGTGAGCCTTGTCATTTAGGTATTTATTTCAGTATGATTTTTGGACTGATGGGGGTCTTGTCCCAGTTATTCAAATAGTATGTCAGTATAGATTTTGTAGACTATTGCAGATGTTTATTAAATATTGTTGGGCATTTTTCAGGCCTTTAACCATTTTAAATTGTTGATCATGTTTTCGTATTATTGTGTTTATTCCGTATTACTTTGACCATATGAATTATATGCATGAACACCAGATAGACAGAGGGCGTTTCGGGCCTTCGAGTTCGAGAATGCTCGTCATGGCTAGGGCCCCGGTTCGGGTCGTGAAAAAAATCAAAGATGGCTTTCATACCAAATGATAAAAGTTCAAACTTAAAACAAGGACTCAAGAGAACAACAAGAACAAAATCACTAGAAAATCAAAGGCCCCACTCGGCTTCTCTAGTTTTTCAAGGCAACAATAATAATTTTCAACAAGATAGATAAATAATACAAGATTGCAATAACTATAGTGAATCGAAAGAGCCCCACACGGCTTCACTATATCAAGATACAGGCAACAAGATTACAAAATGATGGATAGTAATTTGACACAAAATATCCTAAAATCTAAGAACTCTAACATGAAGATTAGGACCCTAAGACTAAAAGATATTTATACTAAATTCTTACTTGAATCAAGAGGAACTCATGACCCTCAAGACCCCAATTTTCTAGCCAAAGAACAACAAAAGTGTTACTACACTTTGTTGTCTAGTTTTGGGTTAACTCTCAAGAACAAGAGAGAGAAGTTCTCAAATATTACAAGACTTGTGTAGTGAAAATATCAATAATGAACTAAGTCCAAGAAATAACCCTATTATTGTCTATTTATAGTACTCCACAAAATAAAAGGAAAATGACCATTCTAGCCTTTGTCTTGTGTGGCTTTGGAGTGTAACTAAAAAAAAGTGTTACTACACTTTTTGGAGTGTAATAAGCTTACACTTCAAAGCCCCTCTTCATACTTCAAAACATATAATCCCTTAGATGAATTAATTACACACTCACACATGACCATTTGCATGAACATGTCTTGAAGTTTTTGTAACTCCCGAGTTTGGCTTCGTGTGAATGGTCTTGATCTAGTTGTACTTGTATCATAAGGCCATGTGAGATTATTTACAAAAGGTTTACAACCAAGATAATAGTGCCCCGCGCTTTCACTTAGAGTATGAAATTGCTAATTACTCTCAAGGAGGTCTTTCTATTCAGGATTATTATTCTGGATTTCAGAACTTATGGGCTAAATTTACAGATATTGTTTATGTCAAAATACCTTCAGAATCTCTCTCTGTAATTCAGAAAGTTCATGAGAAAAGCAAGCGAGATCAATTTTTGATGAAGTTACGCTCTGAGTTTGAGAGTGTTCTCTCTAACTTGATGAATCATGACCCTTCTACCTACCGGAATGTTTGTTTTAGGGAATTGTTTCATGAAGAGCAGTATCATGTCACATAAAATGCTTTCAAAAGAGGAAATGATGTCACTATTGCATTTGATGCTCAAGGTAAAGGTATGAGTAGGGATATGAATAGAACTCAATGCTACAATTGCAAGGAATATGGCCATATTGCTAGAAATTGTGGCAAGAAGTTCTGTAATTATTGTAAACAATAAGGACACAATATCAAAGAGTGTCCCACCCACCCTTAGAATCGTAAGGTAAATAATTTTCATGCAACAATAAATGGTTCCACTCTTGAGAACTCATCTTCAGGACCTTCAGGACAAGTAAGTTTTTACTGCTGAATGGTACAACAAATGATCCTATTAGCCTTTTTAGCATTGGGATTACAAGGAATTGATGTTAAATCTAATTTTTGGATTGTTGATTCTGGTGCTTCCAATCATATGACCAACTCAACAAGCATGCTAAAAAATGTTCGTAAGTACTATCAAGGGTCATCACAAATACAGGTTGCTAATGGTAGTAAGTTACCCATTACCAAGGTTGGGGATATTGTTCCAACTTTCAAAATGTTTTTGTTTCACCAAAGCTCTCAACTAGTCTTATTTCAGTTGGACAATTGGTTGATGACAATTGTGATGTAAATTTTTCTCATATTGAGAGGCATTCAGCAGAAAATTGACACAAACCACCTTGAATTTCTTTTACTGGACGCTCATACCCTGCAAAACCCAAAGCCAACACAAACAAATGAAATTTTAGAAGAACAGTAGTAGTTTGTTAAGCTAAAGACAAAAAAGTTATAAAGCCTTCAGAATGAACCCATCAATAATAATGTCCAAGAACCACAGTAGTAGTGACACGAGTACGAAGATGCTCAAGAATGATGTCTTTTTCCTCTATATGTAACAACTTAAATATTGGATTGAAATGCCAATGGTGAAACTGCCTAATATCCATGATTTTCGTTGCCTCTAATTGAGTGGTGTTAGTGATGGTTGTTTTTTACCTCAATTATTGAACCTTACTGGATTGTTGTCTCTTGTTTTATATTTGTTGATAGCAACAATTTTTGAATCTTGATTGAAGTAATCTCTGTTTTAATTTTTGAATCTTTATTGAAGTAATCCCTGTTTTAATTTTTGAATCTTGATAGAAGTAATCTATGTTTTAATTTTTTTTAAAGTGGGTAAACGATTTCGTTTGATAAATCAAAAGACCAAAGTCATCTGTATACAAGAAAGGTAACGATCCTACAAATAGATATCTTTCTTACTAAAGATACCCGATCCTTTAAATATCCCAAAATTACAGGAATGCACCAAAAATAAATAAGGAATTAGAGGTTAGAGACAAGTCGTGAACTTTCCAAAAATCATTGCTACGATGTGATATAAGACAAGGGTACTGGAGGAAATTTCGTTTATTTTTGAGAGAATTAGTGGCTTAAAACATGAAAAAGTATTCTAATTATGGTAACTAAATCCCAACAATCACTATAAAATCATTACATGTTCTGAACTACATATAATATTATGTCCAAATACATTATTCTTTAATATGGCCCATCTACAACCGTCTAATTTTTCTCTCAAAAAGAATTAATAAGTAGTGTTTTAAATTTGTTATTATCTTCAGTTCTTGACTTTTAATTCTATAGTGTCCTATTTCTCTCACCAAATGAATTAATAGGCAATGTTTTAAATTTGTTACTATCCTCAATTCTTGACTTTTAACTATTTCTCTCCCCAAATGAATTAATAAGTAATGATTTAAAATTGTTTTGATTCTATAGGCTCCTATTTCTCTCTCTAAATAAATTAATAATTAATGTTTTAAATTGGTTACTATCCTAAATTCTTGACTTTTGATTATCTAGTCTCCATTTCTTTCTTCAAATGAATTGACAAGTAATATTTTAAATTTGTTACTATCCTCAATTCTTGACTTTTGATTCCACATTCTCTTGTTACACGGTTGTTCATATCCTCAATTCTTCAATCTTGCTTACTATAATCTCATTGTTTTATTTAAATCCCCTTTTCCCTTTACCATTTACTTCCATTGCAGCCAAAATCTGTAGCTTGATTTACATTCAGGTTCCTGTTGGGAGACTAGATGAGTATGTGTGAGATAATGATGAATGTATTCTATCTAGGAAGTGCTCTAGGGAAAGAGCACAGAGAAAGCATAGGAATGTTTTGAAAGGTGAAATGCAGTCATTTAACAAGTTGACATTTAATTTGTGACTAAGGAAGTGCTGTCAAGAGAAGGAAAAAGGCATGAGGCACCCATCAGTGATACGGGGATTATGAATGCAATTGATAATCCCCATATCCCTATAGGATGCCTCATGTCTTCTTTCATCTGTTGGCAGCACTTCCTTATTAACAGTTTCAAACAACAACTTGTGAAATGGCTGCATTTCACTTTTCTAGATGTTCCTAGGCTTTTTCGTCATTGTTCCCCTAGAGAACTTCCAAGACAGAACAGTCGACTCATCATTATCTCACTTGTTCTCATCTAGTCCCTTAACAGGGACCAGCAGAATTTGTCCCAACTTCAAAGCGTCAAAGACAATATCGACCACACAAACAGAAGAACTAACAACTAGGCCATCAAGCACACACAAATCAACATAAAATTCCACAACCTCCTTTGCATAATGAACAAATGAGCCTACTTCTGAAAACTAAGCCTATCTGTTAGGGTTATATTTTTTGTACTTCCATTGTTTCTTATTGAAACTGTGTCTAATTAAGGGAACATTTACAACATTATTTGAGGTGAACATTCTTTGCCTACTCTCTGCAGTTGTGTTTTTGTTTCCATCTTTTCAGCGCAGGCCTGGATTAGTTTAATACTAATCTAGTTGTGCATATTAGTTGTAAAAATCTTCATACTTTGATATACACAGTTTCTGTAAATTTTAAGTTAGAAGTCTTTTGACGATGTAGTTTTCCCATAATATACATTATTGGTTGTCTATAACGGTGTTACCTCCTCCTTCCGATTTTTCTAAAAGTACTCTAAAGTTTTCACCTGATGCTTTAAAGGTCTTCGTGTGTAACACAAGTGTGCATTATTCTATGTCACATATCTCATGGATTTTCTTCCCTCTTCTCTTTTAGTCTATGCAAATGTGCTTTCCAGTATAGGTTATTCATCGGAAAGAGGCCGCAAATTATTTGTGGGATGTCATATCTGCATGATAATGCTTCTTTCATGCCCACAAAAAAGATTGAAGATGAATGGTCCTCGAAACCATCGAAGAAACATGAGGTTGATAGCTTGGAAAACATTATACGGATTAAAGAAGTATAGATGCAGTGAGTAATGCAGATGATGCATGAGGAGAGGCAGGGAGTATGTATGTATATTTAAGTTCTACTTATCTCTTATGATCTATTGTCTATAAAATTAAATGAGTTTTGGTTGTCATTGATTGATTATTTCCTAAATTTTAATTTAAAATTTATGTATCTTTTCGAAATTTGTTATAAAGTATATGTCTATTTTTATTACCTGCAATAAAATACTTTTATAAAGCTATTTCTCTCTATTGCTTACACTTACACGTTAGAAAAATAACAAAAATGGTTTGTTATTGATTGGTGAGTCTTAATCTTAATAGTCAATTTTGTATATTGAAGGTTATCGATAACTGGTCATGTGAAATGCGTGATAAGACAGAAAAGGCCAAGCAACAAATTGTTACCAAACTCGTCAACTGGATAAAACCTGCCAAATTTACCATGAAGCTCAATACCGTTGGATGTTGTAAAGTGGTAATCCAGGTGAAGCAGCAAGAGGAGGCATTCCATTCGTACTGTTAGGAAATCAAATAGGAATCGGCAATACAATGAACAAAAGAAAACAAGAAGAACACATAGATTTTTGTGGAAACTCTAGATGGGAAAAACCACGGGCAGAGGACGAGAAATTCACTATATCGGAGAAGAATATAATGAGGAGCCAAAATATCAATAACGCTTTTAAAAACAGTCAAAAGGCAACCTCCGAAATCACACTTATATTACGTGCGTACAAGGAAGTCCCAAGCCCAGAACCATACATGTCCATACTGCTACCACCAATCGGCCCGATCCCTCCACTACCACTACAGATCCCAAAAAATTCTCATAATTACAGTTTTACCAACATGGTTTGCACTGCAATCTTTTCGGGACGGATCAATAAAATTAGTTTCACAAATTCTATAACAAACGTAGAGGACAAGTAAGAAGCTCCTAGGCGCAGCACCAGGGATAAAAAAAGGCCCAAGCACCTGGAACAATGTGTTATCCCAAATCCCAAAAGAAATTCTTGTCTGCCAAGTTACTATAAGAAAGGAGAAGAAGCATCCTTGCAACAGATGGCATAAATAGACCAAGAACAATCTAGAATAGGGCATGGAAAACTTTCTCTTTATTATTCTTAGTCATTTTATAGATCTGAACCTGATACAAGACTAAGTGTGTATCAAGAGATTCAAGACAACACAAGAGCAACAAGATAAACAGCAAGGTGCTAGTGAATCGGAATAGGCCACTCACGGCTTCACTAGACTTTAGATTTAGTTTTGAGCAAGAAAACAGATGAACACAAGAACAACAATGCTAGTGAAACGAAAGAGCGGCACACGGCTTTACAGGACTTCAAAGAGCAACAACTATACAATGTTAACAAAAGAGATGGTCAGATAGTTTGACATACAATATTCAAGAATCTAAGAACCCTAACGACATGTAAGGACACTAAGATTAATGAATGTTAACACCAAACTCTTACGTAGATAAAAGAGGGACTTTACCTCCCTAATCACCAACGTATCAATCCAACGATGCAACACAAATGATATCCACACTTGGGCAGCCCTAGTTACGGATTGGTGGCTTTTCCAAGCCCTATAGTGGTGTTACACTCCTCACACTAGAAAGAGAGTTTGTCTTCCATCAATAAAGAACTAATTTCTAAAACCCCTATCTTGTTCTATTTATATTACATTTAAGAAGAAGACAAATGACTACACTACCCTTAATGAGAGGGGTGGCCATGCAGTGCATTTTGGGAAAAGTGAAGTGACCAAAATGCCCTCAATGAAGATGGCCCCAAAATCGTGAGTTATTAAGTGTCCAAAACCGTGAATCCTCAAGTCTTCAATGCTCCAAGAAATCTTTCACCCATGGACTTGATGAATGGTATGCTCAATGTTAGGCTCAAAATGGGTCTTCCTTGCATATCCTTGTGCCCTCGGGGTGACCAAGTCTTGAGACTTTAAGTGATGGTCTCCAATCATATCATCAAAAATTAGGGTGGCCATTTGACTTGATCATCCCCCTTCTTGAAAAGGATTTGACCTCGAATCCAAACTTTTCAAGAACGAAGAGAATACAAACAAACACCACATCCTCATGACATGAGGGTTAGAGTTAGTACAATAAACAACATCAACATGCCAAGGAGGTACACACTTGAGATATAGCCACACATTCTTGACTTTAATCACGAGGGGATTAGCAAAAATATTACAAAGGTGTGATGCCCTAATTGAAAGTAAAGTCCATGCAACACATATAGCAATATAACTCAAACATGTGGAGCGACCAACAACTATCCGTCGTTCACTCCATAAGAAGTTACCTGGGTTAAATGGAAGACCTAACTAAGGATTTAGGTCTCCGCCACTCTCATTCTCCCCTAGGGTGCCATCCTCAAGTTTAAGAAAGCCCTATTTATCACCATTGGAAATATCATGAACAAAAAGAGGGTTGAGAAAGGTGTTTCGCAAGCCAACTTTAAATAAAGGGTTCTCATGCATGCACTTACTACTAGTTTCAAAATCTCCACTGGAAATATGCCCAACATAAGAAACACTTAAAGAAGAATTAGATGGAATTTCTAAGTACACATCACTTCCTCTTTCAAATGAGCAATCCTCACTTAGACACAAACCACCCTGGGTAGCCAAGGGATCACAAGAAAAAGTATCTTTACCAAGACAATCACAACTCGGGTTTCCTAAATAATCAAGCACATCAAGGTCTTTTGCAGCCAATTGATCATTGTCCACATTCTCACTAGTTGTTGGCAAATTACATACCAACGTATGCTCACCTTATTTTTTACAAGGGTCCACTAGTGTGTGAATACTCTCACCACTTGTTAATGGAACCTTAGTCAAGTTATAAGTGCTAGCACTAGATAGATACAAATTATTCTCATGGAGAATCAATTTTTTCATCTAAAGGATCAACTAGTGCTTGCGTACCTACAACAAGAGTTTCGTCCTTATGCGACCTAAAAATTGCAAGAGTATCACAAAAGGGAGACTCCAACAGCTCTACCCTAGGCAAAGCCGCAACTACACCTACTTGGATCATACTAGCCACAACACAACATTCTAAGTCCATAGGAGTGTAGGGAATAACATTTTTACCTTGTAACTCACATGAGCTACGACTTTCCTCTTGAAGTGTATCCAGGCAACCCACTTGCACCCTTTGAACTACCATAAGATCCCATCTTTCATTTTCCATTGCTAGGTCACGGGACATAGTGTCAAGGTAGGCCAAAATGATATTGGCGGCATTGTTGTCCATGGGTGGAGAGGTTGAAGCTGCGGGTTCCCTTGCAATTGTTCCTAAAATAAAAGAAAAGAAAAGAAAAGAACAAGCCTACAAAGCAAAACACAAGTTAGTTCGAAACAACCTCACCACACTCTCACACACTTGATCGTCTCAAACTTGGATTCATAAGTGTTGCAAGTCGTCTTATAGTTCGTGATGAGTTGAGGGGTGAGTCTACTCCTTGGTCGGAATGGATTCTTTGTTTGAAGACTCAAGGAAATTATTGTCCGAACTTGAACCAAGAAGTACTATGATTTTAAAAACGACAAAAGCACAAAAGAAATGTCCATATGAACAATGGATTCAAAGGAGTAATTGATAATCTAGTAGGAGTTTACTAGTCTGTTAATTGGTTCTAGGATCAACTACTGAAATCAAGAATCAACAATTAGAGACTAGAAAATACAAAATTTGAGATTAATATTGATGGTGAACAGTAATTGGGGTGACATGGAAGTATGTGATTGGTCACGGTCCCAAACAATTCTTAATCACCAACTTGAAGCCTTTGTATTGATTCAATTTGGAATGGAAGAATTTTTGTTTTGGTGGAAAAATTCAAGTCTTGAACACTTTTTCAAATTCAACTTAAAAAGTGAGACTTGAATTGTACCATTCCCACAAAACAAGGTCCTTGAAATATGGAAAAGTGGTTGGCAAGTCTTTATGGTGATGTGTTCGAGTTTCTTCACCAACAACTTTTCAACTTTCTCTTACACCTTTTTGGATCTATGTTATCCTATATATTGGTAAAAAGATGTCAATAGGTGAAGAACAACAATATCTCAACAACAATTTCCCAAGAACAACAACACCACCACCAAGATTCACCTCCAGGTCCACAATAAATTGCAACACACGGCCAAGATCAAGTCAATCAACAAACGGCCAACTTCAAATTTACAACAACAATGTCAACAACATTAGCTTAAAACTTTAGATCTAGACACCCACCACTAGAAACATAAAAGACAAGTAAAAATCTCCGCCAAGAGACAACAACACAATATCGGCCAAGAACACAAAAAAAGAAAAATTTGATTCTTTTTCTGGAATTTTCAGGTTTTTTTTCAACAGTTTTTTTTAAATCTCAAGCCCACTATTGACCTTGTTATAAAAAAAATCAAAGATGACTTTGATACCAAATGATACAATACTAATTGTAATACCCCGAGAAATTTTTCGTTGAAATTTCGTGCGTAAACTTGTTGGGTTCTATCTTCTAGAATGAATTATAAATTTTCCGTGCGGAATGTCTTAGATTATGACCCATCATTGCGTAGAGTATCGAATAAGATTTCAAACGATATATGGATCATTAAAAACGGACACCCGAGCGAAGAGTTATAAACATTTCGATCAAACCGTGAATAGTAGTGAACAGTAAAACGTGTAAGAAAAAGTACTGAGGCCTGGCGTATTTTTGCTCCAACTTTAAATGATTATAACTCCTTATAAATAATGATATGGGTGATCTAATACATATCAACGGAAAGCTTTGTGAGTCCTCTTTCCAATTAAATTGGTTTCATCAAATTTGTCTATCGGAGAACAAAGTTATGGTCGATCTACTTCAGCCTATCAAGAGTGAATTTTTGGGTCAACTTCAAATGATCATAACTCATCGTACACAATGACTTGGGTGGTATACTATATATCAACGGAAATATATGATAGTCCTCTTTCTAATCTAATTGGTTTCATCCAATTTGGATATCGGAGTAAAATGTAATGATTGATCTACTTCAGACTATCAAAACAGTCCACCAAAGGACAGATTCGAGAATTATTTGATTTTTAGTGGCGTTTTGGTCATTCCCTCTCACCGAAAATCCATCCAAACCCTATATTAAATCCTATTAGAATCATTATATGTTATATTTCATCAAATTTCTTCATAAAGAAAACCCTAAGCTCCTACATCCAACTTCAAGAACCTCCAAAGTTCACCATTAATTCTGCAAATTTATTCAAGATTCCAAGTTCCTAGTTCAAGAACTTCAAGAACCTCCAAAGGTCACCATTAATTCTGCAAATTTATTCAAGATTCTAAGATCCTAGTTCAAGAACTCCAAGAACCATCATTCAAAGGCGCGATTAACATCTCAAAAATGAGTATCGATCTAAAGTTCATCATTCAAGGTATGTGGGGTTTTTCAACAAGAACACTCTTTCGTTCTTGTGCCCAAAAG
>JAPEIP010000010.1:10891151-10904032 GCA_026120095.1 Capsicum chinense | reverse complement strand
GGATGATGATTACTCTGTTGATATTTGAGGGTTATTTATGGAAACCCCGTTGATTCGTGTTGAACTGAATGAAAATGGCTCAAAGGGTTAGCTTGGGGCTACTCGTAGCCTCAAGCACCGTGTGACGCTCCGGGACCCGTTTTCGGGGCGTTACAAACTTGGTATCAAAGCCTAAGGTTTTAAGGTGTCCTAGGGAGCCTGACAAGCTGTGTTAAGTAGAGTCTTGATCATCGGTGTGTAGTGCGCCACATCTATGAGCTAGAGGCTACAAGACGTTTTAGGAAAAAGTGTGATTCTTTCTTTTGGAAGTCTATAGTGCTTAAAGTGTCTCTCTATGCTATTGATTCATTCTCTCCTCTTTCAGAAATATGTCTCCACGTCGAGCGAGAAAAAATAATGATGGTCAGCAACCTCAACCCGCTGACCCATTGAATGAAAACGTGTCGCATGCTGAATTTCAGGCAGCCTTTCAGGCACTGGCCCAAGCTATTACTGCAAATGTTCAGGCCAACCTGGCTTCGGCTCCACAGCAGCAGGGAGGTGATTCAGCTACTGCCAGGATCTGATTCAGCAGGGAGGCGGCCATTTGACTTGAATCAGAACCTCCCTTTTCTATCCCTATTTCCTTTAAATTACTGCTTTCTCTGAAAGTTTGAGAGATATTGCATTGTAATTTCTCAATTTTGCATTGTAATTTGTCAATTTGGTTGAATATCAGTTCATTTCCCTATGTTTGGTGCTTTTATTGACCCTTCCGCTATCAATGGATGATGGTACTCACAATACCCATTTGAAGTCTGATGATGAAGCTGTCAAACATCTCCAGTAACAATCTACATCTCATTCTAAATTTTTTTAGGAACATTCCAGATCATTTGAAAATTCCAATGTTTCCCTCAAGGATATTTCTTCTCAACTAGCATTGTTGTGCGCTTTCTCTTCACCGCAATCGCCGCCACCACCACCACCACCGCGGACTACCACTAGCTCTTCCTCCTTTGTTTTGGTCAATCCTCTACCCTAATACCCCAAATATTTTACCACTAACCTTTTCCCCTCAATCACCTTACCGTAATATTACCCAACAGCCTCAACGCCACCCACTTGTATTTCTTCCAAACATCATTAACAAATTTTTCCGTGATAAACCTACTCCGATCGCCCTACAAAATTTAATTGGCCAGAATGCTGAGAGTTGGACTTTTTAAGATCATCAGTATTTTTAAACTTACAATTTCTCCAATGAGCTCTCTTTTAATCTAGTGGACATCCATGATGCGATTGGACTAGCATTTTTTCATGAGCAAAAGAGTTTGGGCCATCCCAAACAGGTAAAGAAATCCACTTCATTTCCTAAATTTACAAATCTGTCTGTTCCTTCACCCTTTAATTTGAGTCCTAAAATTCCGACGACTCTCTCTCCTTCCTCTTTACCTCTATCAGCCTCGTTTCCTGGAGTTTATAAACTACCTTTTAATAAGTTGTCCCTGACTGAAATCCAATGAAATCGTGAGCTTAATCTATATTTTAATTATTATGAAAAATATCAAGAAGGCCACCGGTGATCTGTCTCTTCATAATTGTTCCTTCTCCACAATGATGAGGAATCGTCTAATGGTCCACAGTTTGATTTATCGCTGCCTCCATCTGATTCTTCTCCACCCATTTTATCTTTTGAAGATCCATCTTTGCTCACTATTAGTCTCCCTACTCTTACTGGCAGTTTACATCCTAGTACCTTCAGGTTCACAGGTTACATTACAGGGCTCCCTGCTCAGATTTTTATTGAGCCTTTTACGGGGTTTTCCATTATGGTAGGAAATGGTCAAGGGTTGGTTTGTTTTGGGGTTATTATAGGGGTCCCATTTACAATTTAAGGGCTCTCTTTTGTTACAGTTTTATTGTCATTGATCTCCATGGTTCTGATTTGGTATTGGGTATGGCCTGGTTAGCCAGATTGGGTTCTAGCATCACAGATTATGTCAATCGTTTGTGAATTTGATTATGCTGGGAAGCACATTCCTTGAATGGGTGATCCTTTCCCTCTTCCAACTCAGATTAATATTTCCACTCTTCGTTGTTTTTCCCAGATGAACTCTATTTCTTACTTTCTGTGATTGGACTTTATTTCCACAACTACTAATTCCTTCCCACAGTAACCTCTTGAGCTTTCATCCATTTTGGATACTTATTTGGATGTCTTTAAAAACCCCACAACTCTTCCATCTTCTCATTTGCAGGATCATCTCATTCCCCTTTTACCAGGTGCCTCTCGAATTAATGTGTGCCCATACCGACAATTTGGGGGTCATTTGCCCTAGTTCCAGTCTTTATTTCTCTCTAATTTTGTTGGTTCTTAAAAAAGATGAGACTTGGCATTTTTGTGTCGATTATCGAGCCTTAAACTCCATCACTATCTAGGATCATTTTACGATCTCAACAGTTGATGAACTATTTGATGAGCTGCATCATGCTATGTTTTACTCAAAATTGGACCTCTTGGCTGGTTAGCATCAAATTCATCTTCATCCCTCGGACATTGAGAAAATTGCTTTTTGTACACATGAAGGACATTATGAGTTCACAGTGATGCCATTCGGGCTCTCAAATGCCCCATGTACTTTTCAGTCCACTATGAATTCGATTTTCAATCCCCTTTTTTAGCGTTTTGTCTTGGTTTTCTTTGACGATATACTCATCTACAGTAAATCATGGACATATCACTTGAATTATTTTCGCGAGGTGTTTGATCTCTTGTGCCAAAATTTCCTAGTTGTTAAACATCCTAAATACGTTTTTGCCCGGTCTTCCATTACTTAATTGGGTCATATTCTCTCACCAAAGGGCCTTCAAGTTGACCTTAAAAAGATCACGACTAGTCTTGCTAGGCCTACTCCTGCTTTGCTCAAAGATGTGCATGGATTTTTGGGCTTGACTGGCCGTTGCAGCTGCTTTGTCAAAGGCTATGACAATAGCCTAATTGATCTACTAAAAATAGATTCTTTTGCTTGGTTTGATGTTTCCTTTGCTGCCTTTATTCAACTTAAGCATGCTCTAAGTTCCGTCCCTATTTTAGCGCTCCCAGATTTTTCGAAGCTATTCTCGGTTGAGACCGATGCTTCCGTGATTGGAATAGGTGTTTTCCTATCCCAAGAGGGTCATCCAATTGCTTTTTTTTATCCAAAAGTTATCTTCTGGAATGCAAGCTGCTTTAACTTATAATCGTGAGATGTTTGCTATCACCCAAGCTGTCCAAAAATGGTGCCAATACTTGTTTGGTCATTGATTTATTATCATTACTGATCATGAACCTTGAAAATCCTTAACCAGTAAAGTTATTCAAACTCCTGAGCAACACCGATGGCTTAGAAAACTAATTGATTATGACTTTGAAATTCACTATCCCCCAGGGAAGCTTAATGCCGTAGTGGATGCAATGTTTCAAATTCATTCCCTGCATACATTAGCTTTGACTGTCACACTACTTACTTTGATTTGCCAGTTGCACAACTTGAATAAGAGTGATGGGACTCTACTGGACCTCCAATCCGAGTTGCATAATGGTCCGAAGTCCTTGCCTCACTTTTCCTTTCAAGGAGGACTTTTACTATTTTGGAATGGGATACTGGTCCCTGCTGATGGTAAACCTTGTTACTGGAAGAATGTCACTCCACTAAACTTGGAGGTCATGCTAGCATATCACGCACATTTCATCGTCAGTCCTCTAATTTTTATCGGGCTGGTATGCGTGCGGATGTGGAGAAATTTGTTTCAGAGTGCCAAATTTGTCAACAAATGAAAGATTCAAATTTGAAACCTGCTGGACTACTCTTTCCCTTGCCAATTCCAGATGCTATTTTTGAGGATATTTCAATGGATTTTATCATGGGTCCTCCAATATCCCATGGGTGCACTGTTATTTGGGTAACTGTGGACCGATTATCCAAATATGGTCACTTTATTATCTTGCCTACCAATTTTACTTGCCAAAAGATTGCTGAGGTATTTGTTAAGGAATTTATTCGGCTTTATGGTTTTCCTGTTACTATTGTGTATTATCGTGCCCCATTGTTCCTATCAGACTTTTGGAAGGAACTTCATAAACTCCAGGGTACACAACTTGCCATGAGTTCGGCCTATCATCCTCAATCCGATGGTCTTATGGCGCTAAACCAATATTTTGAGGTGTGTCTCCATTGTTTTGTGACTGACAAACCCTCTACTTGGTTTTCTCTGTAACCATGCACTGAGTTTTGGTATAATACTTCATACCAACACAGCTCCAACATGACACCTTTCGAGGTAGTTTATGGCCGCCCTCCATCTACTGTGGTGAGGTATCTTAAGGATGAGACTTCTAACTCTGCCGTTGCTACTTCTTTGTGTCAACATGATGAAAATTTAGCTATTTTAAATGCCAATTTGTTACAAGCTTAGGAGAGAATGAAAGGTACCACAGACAAATATCGTCGAGAAGTTTAAGTTGCCATTGGTGATAGGGTATATATGTAACTTTGACCCTACCATAAGTTATCATTATGCTTGCAGCATCACACAAAGCTCAGTAGAAGGTATTTTGGCCCTTTCCAGATTGTCCTAAGAGTTGGTGAAGTGGCATACAAGTTGGAACTTCCCCCATCTTCCAAAATTCATCCCGTATTTCACGTTTCCGTGCTTCGTAAATCTTTGGGTTCTACTTCTCATCAGATTACTCCACTTGAGCTTCTGGATCAATCATCTTCTTTTGTTTTTCTCCCTGAAGATGTAATCCAAACTAGGACCATTTCAAGAGGTGGTCACCAAGTTCATCAATGCCTAATCAAGTAGACGGGTCTTCCATCAACAGATGCATCTTGGGAGGATCCACATACATTGCTGCAACGATTTCAAGGTCAGAACCTATAGGAAAAGGTTTTCTCCATGGGGGAGGCATTGTAACAAACATATAGGACAAGTCAGAGGCTCCTAGGCACAGCACCAGGGATAAGAAATGGCCCAAGCACCTGGAAATATGTGGTCCCAAATCCTAAAAGAAATTCTTCTCTGCCAAGTTACTAGAAGAAAGGACAAGAAGCATCCTTGCACCAGATGGCATAAATAGTCACGACCCGTACTAGGGCCTGACCGTGACAGACATTCCAAACCATGAAGGCCCAAAATGCCCTTCTCTATTTGGTAATCATGCACAACACTCATATAATAAAGAAGATGCGGAAACATAGTCAGCTACGGAAACATGGTCAAATTCTAATATCAACGTAAGTATGGAAAATTGTAGTGCCACTAAAGCTAAATAACATCTCACTTAGTCTGCGAAATCTCTACTACATGAAAATCTGATAAGAAAACTGGGACAAGACCCTCAGTAGACCAAAACAATAATAAGGGTCATAATCTGAAAGACGGGCCTCCTAGAATAGAGAAGGCTCACCAACTGAACACTGCAAACTTTGTCTGATGAATCTTCTGCCTTTCTGGACCCCTAGATTGAGCCTCAGAACCTGGAGGGAGGAGGGGGGATCAATACAGATGTACTGGTATGCCAAGTATTCCAAATTTCTTTTTTTATATAGATAAAATAGTTGGAGAGAAAATCGTCAGATACTATACATGAAAAAGTTCTAAAGCACATGGTACTTTCTGAAAATCACAAATCATTCTTATCAATGCAATGTCTGATCTTTGTATAACTTCTGATATTCCACGGGCTATATGGAATCCGCCATTGACTCGGTGGGGAAGTCCCCAACCCGAGTGTGCTGCAAGGATTGGAGTTTCTGATTCTGATACGCCATACGGATCGGAAAATCAAGGTTTTGGGCAACGAGTTGTCTGACTCATGCCTTTTTTGGGGAGCCACCTAAGCTCTCTTTATGCCCAATTTTATCCTCTTCTGAATCAGCCCTTATTCTAGTTTCAACATCTGAAAATTTTGACTTTAAACATGTATTCTATTCTGCTCTAAATTACCGTGGCATAATCTGTATTGGTGTCATCACACCAAGCCTTGCAAGTCCTATTTCTGAGCCATAATGTACCATACATGATGCTTTCATGAAAACCCAATTCAGACCACCCAAACATGCAATTAGTTTAAGAGATTTCATGTTCTGAAACACACGTCAAAACTATGCAAAAACTCTTCAACAATATGGTGGTCATGTGCCTTTAGCAAAATCATGTGCTCTTTCATTATAGGAATATTTTCAATATTTATCAACATAAACAACCCTCTCTCTTTTGAAATTGAAATCATCATTCCAATATAACATCATTCAAGATATTTCATAACATGCTTATCAAGATGCAGTTTAGAATAATTCATATCATAAGGAAGATGAGAACGATCATAACGAGAGAGGGGTTCATTATAAGTCATGCTCTCAATTGAATATTCATCCTTAAACACATTCATACACACACACACACACACATATATATATATATATATATATAAATATATATATAATTTTCCAAACAATTTGGGGAAGGCCTAAAGGCCAAAACAATATCGTCTAAACTGCTAAAATATGATTATATTCATAAATCCAAAACCCTTTTTCTTAAGACATGATTTCTAAGCCGATGAGATTTTAGGAAAACCCCGCGTACCTTGAAATAGGGAAATAATGGGTGTGTCTTGAAGCCTATGATCTGGGATTTCGAATCTTCAATCGATTTTGAAAACCCATGGTTGAATCTTGAGTTTCTTGAAGTTCTTGTTTGAAACTCTAGAGAGGATTCTTAATGATTTTGTTGAAAATAGGGTTAAGTTGCTCAAACATACCCTAAATCCTTTGTTTGGACGGTTTTAGAGTCTACGAAAAGGTCAAAATTACCCTTAATGACTCCTAAATGGAACCAGAAATTTGAACTTAAAAACCCAATTTCGGGTGCCACCGTGACGCACCACAATCACGGTGGTCCACTGGAATCCGACGAGTGGAAAATTGGGTTCCTCCGTGATGTATCACCATCGCGGAACCCCACTGGAACTTGACGATTGTCAATTTGACCCTTACTACGACGCGCTAGACATCAAAATGACGATGTTTACGACTGGAACCTTAAATTATTCATAACTTCTTCACCGAGGGTCCGTTTTGGATGAATCTTATATCGTTGGAAAAATAATTCAGTCATCTACGTAACGAAACGCTGAAATCTAGAAAATTCCACATGAAATTTAATTTAGATCATTCTAGAAGCTAATGCTTAGACTTTCCATGGACGGAATTTAGCTAAGAAGATTTCGGGGTCTTACATAAATAGACCAAGAACAAGCTAGAATAGGTCATGCAAGAACTTGCTCTTTATTTTTCTTAGTCATTTTATAGATCAGGAACCTCAATTTTCTATCTTTGTTTCCTTTATTTTACTACTTTCTCTAAAGGTTTGTGAGATATTGCATTGTAATTTCTCATTTTTGCATTTTGATTTCTCAATTTCGCATTGTAATTTTTCAATTTGGTTGAATATCAGTCCATTTCCCTACAAACTCTAACACGTACTGTAGTAACAACAAATAAGAATATCTGGAGCTATTAAAGGTCGACAATGGTTCATTGAAAGTGATTTTAAGGAACTGATCAGTGAATATAATTACCTCCTTCAAGTGAATATGATTAATAACAACAACTATCAAAAGCATCTCAAAGGACACATCCATGATGTGAGAAAACTTTTAACTCATGGAAGATCTCATGTCAAACAATGCTTCAGAGAAGAGAATTTTGTAACAGATTACCTTGCCAATATTGAGCTTCATACAAGATAATAGAAATTCTTCAATCAAGCAATTCCATTTCCTGAGATCGGATCGAAGAAGGTCCACATCACTTTTGGACATGACTAATACTCTCATGATTTTTTTTTTCCATTTCCCACCTAGTGTCTGACACCCTCATTGGCGCTCGACTAAATCCGGATTTGCACCGGTAAGTCCCACATTTGGGGGGTAAAGTGCTCCCTAAAAAAGGCAACTTTGTACCCATGGGGGCCTGAACTCGAGACCTCTGGTTAGGACCCATATTTGGGCGTTAAAGTGCTACCTAACAAAGGCGACCTTGTACCTAGGGATTACTTACCACTCTACCACAACCTTTTTTTATTGTCATCTTTATAGTACATTACAAGATCATCTTTCATAATGGTAACATTAGAGAAGAGTGAAAATATTGTATATATTAATGTAACCATATATTATTGTAAATTAGTGTAATTACATAGATTTGATCTAGTATTTAAATAGAATAATTGGGTCTTTAGTAGAGCATATTTTGTGGGATAGAATAGCAGATTTAGAATAGTAGATTTTAGGGGTGTAATTATTGAATATTTTCTATTTAATGGAAAGGATCTCAATATTAAGAGGCATTCAGCATAAAATTAACGTGGTATCAGAGCCATCTCTTAGCTGTCTTGTTTCATAGAGTTTATTTGTGGTTCCTTTCAGTTTTTTTGGAAAATTTCAATTTTTTGTTGATTGTTCCTCGGCAATTAACACCTTGGACTGTGATCTTGGTGATTTTGGGTATTCTTTTTGAGTCAGTGTTTTTAGTTTTCATAAATATGACTTCATATCTGTTTGAATCATTTACTGTTCATTTCACTAGAAAGAATTTTTCATCATGGGAGTTTCAATTTCAGTTATTTGTCACTAGAAAAGAAATATTAGGCCATATAGATGTAGCCGATCCTGCTCCTATTGATCTTACAAAATTAGGTGAATGGAGGATTAAAGATGTTCGAATGATGAAATGGCTTTTAGGGTCAATTGACCCTCTTATTGTTCTTAATCTCTGGCCTTAAAAGACTGCTAAAGCCATGTGGGATTATTTAGAAAGGGTTTACAACCAAGATAATAGTTCCCAATTCTTTCACTTAAAGTATGAAATTTCTAATTACTTTCAAGGATGTCTTTCTATTTAGGATTGTTTTTTTGGATTTTAGAACTTATGGGCTGAGTTTACAAATACTGTTTATGCTAAAATACCTGCCGAATCTCTCTATGTAATTCCACAAGTTCATGAGCATAGCAAGCGAGATCAATTTTTGATGAAGTTACGCTCTAAGTTTGAGAGTGTTTGCTCCCACTTGATGAATCGCGACCCATCTCCTTCCTTTGATATTTGTTTGAAGGAATTACACCGTGAAGAGCAGCATTTTTTCACACAAAATGCTTTCAAGCAAGTTTATAATATTATTGTTGCATTTGCTGCCCATGGTAAAGGAAAGGATATGGATATGACTTGATCTCAATGCTACAGTTGCAAGCGATAGGGTCATATTGCTTGCAATTATGGCTGGAAGTTTTGTAATTATTGAAAACAACAAGGAGACATTATCATGGAGTGTCTCACACGCCCTCAAAACCGTATGGTTAATGCTTTTCAATCTAGGATAATTGGTTTCACTATTGAGAACTCATCTTCGGGAAAAGTTTTATACTCCTAAAATGGTAAGACAAATGCGCTTTTTCAGCTTTAGGGATACAAGGTAATGATCTTGCATCTAATTTTTGGCTTGTTGATTCTGGATCTTCCAATCATATGACCAACTCATCTATTTTGCTAAAAAATATTCGTAAGTATCGTGGTCGTCCATCACAAATTAAAGTTTTCATTGGTAGTAATTTACCTATTACCAACGTTGGGGATATTAATAAAACTTTCAACAATGTTTTTGTGTCACCAAAGCTCTCCATTAGTCTTATTTCAGTAGGACAATTGGTAGATAACAATTGTGATGTGAATTGTTCTCAAAATGGTTTCTTGTGTAGGATCAGGTGTCAAAGACGATAATTGCGAAGGGGACTAAAGTTGGACGACTTTTTCCTATACACTTTTCCATTGCCCGTGTTCTATCATTTTCTTGTACTTCTACATCTAGTAAGACTGAGGTATGGCATAAGAGCTTAGGACATCCAAATTCTATTGTGTCATCTCATTTATCGAATTTGGGTTTATTGGGGAACAAAAATAAATTTTCCACTGCTTCCTTTAATTATTGTACTTGTAAATTAGGCAAGAGTAAAATTCTTCCTTTTCCTAATTTTAGTAGTCATGCTACAAAGTATTTTGAAGTCATTCATAGTGATGTTTGGGGTATTTCACCAATTGTTTCTCATGCTCATTTCAAGTACTTTGTGACATTTATAGATGATTATAGTCGATTTACGTGAGTATATTTTCTTCGTTCCAAATCTGAGCTATTTTCCATATTCAAGATATTTTTGGCCTATATTAAAAGACTCAATTTTCTACTTGCATCAAATTATCTGGTGGAGAATATATGTCTTATGAGTTCAAAAAAATTTTTCTTGAAAAAGAAATTGTCTCAAAGTGCTCCTGCCCATATACACCACAACAAAATGGGGTTGCTGAACATAAAAATTCTCATCTTTTAGATATCACACGTACTTTATTGATTGATTCTTCTGTTCTATCTAAGTATTTGGTGGAAGCTTTGTCTACTTTTTTTTACTAAATTAATATACTACCATCTAAAATCTTAAATCTTGAATATCCATATTTTTGTCTTTATCACAAAAATTTGAGCTATGATAATTTTCATACATTTGGATGTATTTGTTTTGTGCATCTTCCTCCTTCTCAGTGTGATAAACTTTCTGTACAGTCTACTAAATGTTTTTATGGGTTATAATACTTCATAGAAAGGTTTTCTCTGCTATGATCCATGTTCTAATAAATTTAATGTTTCTAGGAATGTTATTTTCTTTGAGAAATAGTATTTTTTTTCCTAATCATATTGAATCATCTCATGCTTTTCTTCTTCTCCCTACTTTTGAGGATTTATCATCTTCTGCTAAGAGGTTCAAACCTGGATTTGTGTACGAACATCGGTGGCTAACTTTATGTAACACCCCGCATTTTGGGCTAGAATAAAAACCATGATTTCGATGTGTTGATAATACCGAAGCCATAAATCCTATGACAATATGGCATGTTAATTATTTGCGTAGTATGTGAATCTATTCAAGCTTGACTTTAGACCATAGAGGTCCTTCAACTCAAGGACGAGTTGAAACTATTTCGATCGATTAAGTATTAGTGGACGTTGTAATTTATGTCAGCTTCCATCGACCATATATCTCTGTATATGTCAAATAAAATATCCTAATAGGTGTCAAATGATAGGTCTTTGACTTAACTTTCCAACGATACCAATTTTGCTAAAATCCGACACCTGAGCAAGAAGTTATGGCCTTTCAAAGTAGTAGGTGGCATCAATGTAAACATAGGCAATAGCATAGGCGGCTCCTATGTAAACATAGGTGATAGGATAGGCACCACCTATGTAAGGGTTTCAGGTGACTTAAACACTCCGTTTTTAGGGCAAAATGGTCCCTTTCCACCCTTATTTTGCCATAAAAACAAAATTCAGTTCCCAAAGACCCAAAAATACACCTTTATTCATCCAAATTGTTCAAGAACTCTCTCTAGGGTTTCAAAAGAAAAAATTCAAGTAGTTCAAAATTTAACCATGGGTTTTCAAAACAAATTGAAGATTTGGAATCTCCGCAACGTAGGCTTCAAGAAGCACCTATCATATTCGCTTATTGAGGTACGTGGGGTTATCTCAAAAATCTCATGGGCTTTAAAAATTCATGTTTTTAAATGGGAGTTTTAAAAATACGAATATGATTATGTTTTAAACGTTTTATGATATTGATTTGGCCCTTAGGCCTACTCCCAAGGTGATTTTCTATATGATATATGTATATGCATGTATTCCGAAAAGATGTTAACTTGAGAGCATGAATGATATGAATTTCCTCGCTTGATAAGAATTTGTTTTAAATTTTCATATCATGTAAACTGTTTGAAACATCTTGAAGAACATGACATGAAATGCTTTGAGAATTGATATGATTTTGATTTGAAAACGAGAAGGTTATTCATGTTGAATACAATGGTTGAATGAGAAGAATGATGTGATATTGATGGCTTACAAGTTGGGTATGACGATACCCTATAGAGTATGACATATGATTGATTTGAACTAAATTTGAATGTATCGATTTTACATGAGATAGGTGGATGCCCAAAGAAGGCATTTGAGTGTAAGGACTCATCACTGGAAACCGTGTTTACCGACACGGGAATTTTGTACCAGGCTAAGTGATCTTGAGTACTTGACATTATGTCATTCCTAAATTAGGATTATAGGTAGGAGCTCGGGCTAAGTTATCTTGGGTACTACCATTGGGTCGAGACACCATGCTTTGTGGTCTTGTGTGTCTCTCTCTCACTTATACTCTAATCTCGGCATTAACCGAGGATTGACAGTTGGTGTAAATTATGTAGGGTATTCCCCCTAGCTCAGTTGCATTTCATTGTTATTGAAAATAATTACATTATGCCCAAGTGTTTTCAACTGATTTTATATGAAACTTCTTTATAATGGCTCTCACCTATATTGTGTAAATATAATATACTTCCGTTTTGATTTCTCTGCATACCAGTACTTTTATATTGACCCCCTCCCCTCCCAAGTTCGGACGCACAGTCTAAGGGTCCAGATAACCAGTAAATTTCTTCTGACAGATTGCAGAATCAAGTGGTGAGACTTCTATATTTTGGAAGGACTGACGTCTGCTATTTCATTTATCATTTATTAGTTTTGGTCTGCTGGATTCATGTAATATAGATTTCATTGATGGTTTTGGAGATGTTGATTTAGATTGTGGGACACTATTCCCCATTTTTGTTTTCATATGATTCTTGACCATGTTTACATTTTATTGTGTTTCTTCTGCATTACTTTGATCATATGAATTAGGTGCATGATTAAATGCTCATCACGGCCAGACCCTTGTTCGATTCGTGACAAACTTGGTATCAAAGCACGGTTCATGG
>JAPEIP010000010.1:10843378-10873095 GCA_026120095.1 Capsicum chinense | reverse complement strand
AGACAAGGGAACTCCATGCAGTCTGACTAGCTCTCGGATATACAATCTAGCATAATCCTCAGCAGTATATGAAGTATGAACAGGCAAGAAATGAGCAGACTAAGTCAACCTATCAACCATAAGCCAAATGGAATCATGATGACATCGGGAAGGAGGTAAACCAATCACAAAGTTCATATTTATCTCTTCCCACTTTCAGGTGGGAATACTAAACTCTTGCATCATACAACCAGGTCTTTGGTGTTTAACCTTAACCTGTTGGCATGTTGTACACTTAGCTACAAACGCTGCTATATGTCTCTTCATGCCACTCCACCAATAGATTTCCCGCAAAGTCTCAGTACATCTTGATAGTACCAGGATGAATAGAATATCGATCCCCATGCGCTTCAGCCATAATCATCTTCTCAGATCATCAACATTCGGGACACACAATCTACTTTGCAATCTCAACAAACCATCTCCCCCTAGGGAGAAAACCTCTAATTTTTTGTCCTTGACTGACTCCTTCAGTCTGACCAAAATAGAATCTAAGTATTGCTTTTCCTTCACTTCCTAAACCAAGGAGGATTCAGAACTACTCTGAACCCCTATACTACCTTCAGCAGAGTCAAACTACCTAACCTCTAATCTAGCCAACCGATCTACATCACGAGCGACCTCTTTCTTACCTTCTACCACATTCGAAACACTACACATGGACACTCTACTTAGGGCAACCGCCAGAATATTGGCCTTTCCCGGATGGTACAACACACTTATATCATAGACCTTTAATAATTCTAACCACTATCTCTGCCTAAGATTTAATTCTCTCTGGGTAAACACATACTGCAGACTCATATGATCAGTGAAAACATCAGCATGGACACCATACAAATTGTGTCTCCGGATTTTCAAAGCAAACACAACAACAACCAACTCAAGGTCATGGGTAGGGTAATTTTTCTCATTATGTTTCAACTTTCTAGAAACATAAGCTATCACCTTACCCTTCTGCATCAATACATAACCCAACCCAACTCTCAAAGCATCACAGTACACCACAAAACCATCAACACAATCAGGCAAAATCAAAATAGGGGCTGGAGTGAGTCGAGTTTTCAACTCCTAAAAACTTTTCTCATAAGATTCAGACCACAAGAACTTCACTTTCTTTTGGGTCAACCAAGTCATAAGAGACACTATAGAGGAGAAAACCTCAGCAAAATGGCGGTAATAGCTAGTTAAACCCAAGAAACTTCGGATACCAGTCGGAGAAATAGGTCTAGGCTAATTTGTAACAGCTTCGGTCTTTTGGAGATCAGCTCTAATACCCTCAGAAGTAATGATATGACCTAGAAAAACAACTAACCTTAGCCAAATCTCACACTTACTGAACTTGGCAAACAACTTGTGATCTCTAAGGGTTTACAAGACAGTTCGGAGATGATCAGAATGTTCATCTTCACTATAAGAGTACACCAGTATATCATCGATGGACACTATGACAAACATATCTAGATATGGTCTGAACACTCGATTTATGAGGTCCATGAAAGCTGTTGGGACATTATTTAACCCGAAACGAAGGTCTATCTTTGAGAAATAACTTGCACCTTGCAATTGGTCAAACAAAGCATTTATTCTCGGAAGGGGGTACTTATTTTTTATGGTGACTTTATTCAGTTGGTGGTAATCAATGTATATACGCAAAGAGCCATCTTTCTTTCTTACAAACAACACAAGAGCACCCCAAGGAGAAACACTGGGCCTTATAAAACCCTTATCTAGTAGATCTTTGAGTTGCTCTTTCAACCCCTTTAGTTCTTCAGGGGCCATACGATAAGGAGAAATTGAAATGGGCTGAGTATCGGGTAGAAGATCATTCCGGAACTCTATCTCTCTATCAGGAGGTATCCCTGGTGAGATCATCCAGAATGACATCAGAAAACTCATTGACGATGTTAACAGACTGGAGATGTGGAGTCTCAAATGTTGTGTCTTTGACTCTAACCAAATGGTAAATACACCCCTTGGAAATAGCTTTCTAGCTTTGAGGTAAGAGATAAAATGAATCTTGGGTGACACAGAATTCCAAGACCACTCAAACACAAATGCACCCGGAAACTAAAACTTGACCACTCAGGTTCGAAAATCAGTAGAGGAATAAGAAGAATAGAGCCAGTCCATACCCAAAATTACATCAAAATCTACCATGTCTAACTCAATCAGATCAGCCAATAAGAGTTTATGAAGAACGGTAATAGGATATTTTTTATACACTTTCTGGGCAACAATCAAATCACCCACTGGGGTAAAAACTAGGATAGGCTCAGGAATAACCTCAGGTCTCATTTCAAAATTCATAACAACAAAAGGTGTAACATAAAAGAAATTGGATCCAGGATCCAATAAAGCATACACATCAAACTGAAATATACGAAGCATACCATTAAAAACATTGAGAGAGTCCTCCTGTTCCTGGTGGGACAGTAAAGCATAGAATCTATTCTGGCGCTACCCGCCAGCATTGCTAAAATAGGTGCCCTGATATGGGGCTGGACGAGTCACTGGAACTGGAGTACTAACAGTCTGAGTCTGGGTCTGAGGGTGATAGTCACGACACCCTTGTCTATCCTGTCGACAATCTCTAACTCTGTGACCCATGTCACCACACTAGAAACAACCCCTCTTCTTACGCCAACACTCACCCGAATGAGCCCTACTACACTTAGGACACTGGGGACAATTTTTCTTACTTCCAGCACTGTACTGGGACCTGGATGCATATGACCTACCACCTTGCTCCTGCCTACCTCTAGGCATGGGAGCACTAGCAGATAACGGTGCTGGCATAGAAGAACGATCTAGATACTGAGGGTGACTCCCTCCCTGCAATCTAGTCTGACCCTGTTCGTGCTGCTTGGACCTAGCTCTCTTATTCCCTCTCATTCTTTCTCTCTACAAACTTTTGTATGCCTCAATCTATTAGGCATGAGTCATCAGCCTAGAAAGATTCATCTCACTATTCAGCATAGCAGACCTACATTCCTTAACCACATAACTAGACACTCCAGTCATAAACATACTCATACTATCCCAATTATCAGCTACTAAGTCAGGAGCATAGTTGGCCAACTGATTGAACTTTAGATAGTACTCCCTAACAGTCATAGATCCCTGCCGCAGGTTCATAAAATCTTCCACGTTTCCCTCCCTCATCTCCAAAGGAAAAAAATTATCAAGAAATGCATCCTAGAACTCTTGCCAAGTTGTAGGGACAGCTACCCCACCTCTACCTTTTCTCCAAGCAACAACCCAGTTATAAGAAAGGTCTTTCAACCTATACGCAGCCAACTGCACACTATGTTTCTCAGATACATGCATCACCTGAGTAATCTTTTGCACCTCCTTTAAAAATAATCGTGGATCCTCATCAGACTTGGGCCCATAGAATTTCATTGGATTCATCTGCATGAAGTCATGGATCCTGGCAGTAGCTGAATTACCTCCATGCTGCTGTGGATCTAGGGCCGAGTTGGCCTGAACATTTGTAGTAACAGCTTGGGCAAGCGCTTGAAAGGCTGCCCGAAATTCAGCATGAGACATATTTTTATTCAATGGGTTAGTGGGTTGAGGTTCCTGACTATCATTATTTCTTCTCGCTCTACGTGGAGGCATATTTCTGAAAGAAGAGAGCATGAATCAATAGCAGAGAGAGACACTTTAAGCATGATAGACTTCTGAAAGAAAGAACCATACTTTTTCCTAAAATTTCTTGTAGCCTCTTACTCATAGATGTGGTACTCTACACACTAATGATCAAGACTCTACTTAACGCGGCTTGTCAGACTCCCTAGGACACCTTAAAACCTTAAGCTCTGATACAAAGTTTGTAATGCCCCAGAAAATGGGTCCTGGAGCATCACACGGTGCTTGAGGCTACGAGTAGCCCCAATCTAACCCTTTAAGCCATTTTCATTAAGTTCAACATAAATCAATGGGGTTTTCATAAATAACCCTCAAATATCAATAGAGTAATCATCGTTCAAGAATAAAAGAATTTCAGAAAGATAACAACATATGACTTGTTAGTCAACTCCCAACATCTATACTAGTATGACAAGCCTCTAAGAAAATCAATAAAACTAGCGAGCCATTAAGATATACCCCAACAAACTCATACTCAGTTATCAAATGTAAACGATTCCGTGAAACCAACATTAGACATCACGTCATTAGACTATGAGGACTTACTAAAAAAAAGGATGTAGAACAGCGTACTCAAAGAATCACTGTCAAACCTGGAACTGAGCACCTGAACCTATATTCTGAGAAAATACAGTCCACATCCGAAGATGTGGGTTAGTACCATAGAAAGGAATCGAGTATATGGGGGAGTATGCTGTTGTATAAACATCATCATCATAAATATTTATAAGAAATATGCAGGATGTATGAAAGACTTACATAGCTCGACGAAAATCATCATAATCATGAGAGGATGAAATAAGTACAACAACACATATGAGTCATCATATAATTTGTCAATCACTTTCAGTTCATCAAGAAAATCAATTCTCATAATGTTAATATCATTTGAATCTTTCGAAAGAATAACTTTCACAATTGCACTTTCAAATCACTTCACCATTCACCATAGACACAAGGAAACAAATATACACTAGGATATCCTATAACCGACATAAACCATGTGAGCTACATGGAGTCCAATGTACAACTCACATTGGGGAGAGCCCTCCTATCCTTTCTATCAGAGTAGGACAATGGATATCAAATCCATAAAAACTAGTGATCATTATATTAATCAGACTCAGGCTCACTCCTACGGGGGCACGTCGTTCTACGAAAGTAAGGTTGCTTTATACCTCCCACTAGGTGCTAAATATTTCTAACAAACTTAGCTTAGATCATTTAAAAGGGAATTCACAACAAAATAATTTTGGTAATATATAAATATAAATCTGGAGCCATCATGCTTCCTATCTATCAAAATCAACCACGTTGTGGATTTCTTTCACATTCAAGTTCAAAACAGCACCATTAAGACCAAAAGGTCAAATTATTCAAAATATCTTAAATATTCAACATTAACGTGCTTATAACACAGACTTTCTTAAAAAAACACATTTTCCAATGGGGATTCATGACCCAAATATCAAAATCATGATAAATATCATTTAACATTCATTCTTTATATCTCCACACATGTAAATTCATCTTTCAAAATCCTAAACATCAAGATTTCATAATAATCATCATAAGATATAGGTTCATGTTTAAAATTCATAAAAATCAAATAAAAATCATGCCTTTGTAAAGAAAATTACTTTTGGGCAAAAGAATGAGAGAGAGTTCCTGTTGAAAAACCCCACATACCTTAAATGATGAACTTTAGATCGATACTTTTTTTTTGAGATGTTAATCGTTCCTTTGAATAATGGTTCTTGGAGTTCTTGAACTAGGAACTTGGAATCTTGAATAAATTTGAAGAATTAATGGTGAACTTCGGAGGTTCTTGAAGTTGGATGTAGGAGCGTAGGGTTTATTTTTGAGGGAATTTGATAAAATATAACATATAATGCTTATAATTGGCTTTAATATAGGGTTTGGATAGATTTTGGGTGCAGGTGAAAGACCAAAATGGCCCTAAAAATCAAATAATTCTTGAATCTGTCCTTCGGTGGACTGTTTTGATAGTTTGAAGTAGATCAATCATAACGTTTTACTCCGATATCCAAATTGGATGAAACCATTTTCATTAGAAAGAGGAATCTCATATATTTCCATTGATATATAGTATCTCACCCAGATCATTGTGTATGAGGAGTTATGATCATTTGAAGTTGACCTAAAAATTTGCTTTTGGTAGGCTGAAGTAGATCGACCATAACTTCTTGCTCCAATAGATAAATTTGATGAAACCCATTTCATTGGAAAGAGGACTCGTAGAGATTTTTGTTTATATATGGTAGATCACCCAGATGATTATGTATAAGGAGTTATGATCGTTTAAATTTGGAGAAAAAATACGCCAGGCCTCAGTACTTTTTTCCTACACATTTTACTGTTCACTACTATTCACGGTTCGATCGAAATATTCATAAATCATCACTCGAGTGTCCTTTTTGGATGATCCACATATCATTTGAAAGATTATTCGATACTCTACATAATGGTGGGTAATAATCTAAGACATTCCACATGGAAAATTTATAATTCATTCTAGAAAATAGAACCCAACATGTTTACGCACAAAATTTCAACGAAAAATTTCCTGCGGTATTACAATGAGATTAACGATGTATGTTTTGAGGACCAATTATTTTTATTTTTGTACTTCAGTCCAATAGTTAGTTAGAGATAGTATTGTACATGTCCCTTTAATTCCACAGTCATTTACCCAGTTTTCAGTTGATTGTCACTCTTTACGTTACTACTTTAAGATAGTTGTTTTAGATTTAATAGTTTATAGATTTCTTAGTATGATAAAACCTTATGTATTATTTAGTTATTTCGCATATGTTATCTTTTATTACCTGTTTTGTTCAGTGGTCACAATAGGTACCAATTCATGGGTTAGCTTGTGGTCACTTGTGATCGTAAGCATCGTGTAGCGTGTAGGGTGTACTATGTTGAAGATCCTAAGGTTTTAAAGTGTCCTAGAGAGTCTAAAAGTTGCTTTGAGTAGTGTATTGTTCATGGGTGTGAAGCGCGCCACACTTACGGACATTAGGTTACAAAATATTTTAGGAAAAACTTCCCCTCTTTCAATGTTCATGTCATTCGAATGAGCATGATCTTAATTTAAAATCTCTTTATAATTCAACATTCTTCTAGTTTACTGAACATGCATCCCAGAAAAACTAACAGAAGGAGAAATGGGAATCCACCCGCACCCCCACCTATTCAGGAAGGTCCACTGAATGAGAATATTTCTCATGATGAATTAAGAGTTACTTTCACCACCTTAGCTTAGTTAGTAGTTGATCAGAACAATCAATTGGATATTTTCCTATATAGTATTATGGTTCATACTCCACAGAGTGAGGAAAAGAAGCATAAGGAAAAAGGGAGAAAGTATAAGAGGGCCAAAATAGGTAGTTTTAACTCATGGTCAAGGAGTGGTCATACTAACCCTCTCTGAGGGAAGTATGGTAGGAATCATCAGGGTGTATGTAGGGCTGGTAGTGGGTTGTGTTTTAGATATGGTGAGCAAGGCCATAAAATAAGGGAATGCCCCCAGGTGGATCAGCATAGTCAGCATAGTCATTCCCAAGTTCTAGCCAATCGACTGACTCCGCAAGGTGCCACTTCCAGTTCCACTTATGGTCAATGTCAGAAAAGACTTTATGCAATCCATTTCTGACATGATAAGGAAAGTTCTCCAGATTCAGTTACGAGTACGTCATAGACCTTTCATATTATTTAGTATGGTTTAACTGACCCAAAACTTCACTTCCTCTTTGTAACCCCTATTTAGCTGTCGAGTTAAGTCCAAGTCCCAAAACCATACCAAAGCTCTTTTCAGTTCCTACCTCGGTGGGTAAAATCTATCCTGGCAAGATAAGTATACAAACACTATGCAATTTTAGTATCCTAGAGAATTACTTTAGTTGATTTAAGAAATAGAGTCATTCAGCTTCAGTTTCCTGATAAACCAGTCATTGAATGAAGGGGCAGTACCTCAGTGCTTAGAAGTCGTACATGTTTTCAGGTTCCTTCTCATAATCCTATGATAGCATATGATCTAGAATTTGAAGCTTGAAACCAATAGTTTAGAAATTGTAAGAGTCGGGATAGTGCCATCTAAATGCGGAAAGATTATATTTCATGGGGCTAGTCATATAAAAGGTGAATAAGTAGGCTTGAAGCAGTGTATGCAAAAAAAAGGTTTAGTTTGCTGATTCAAAATATATGTTGTTGATGTGATAATTATAGTTTATGATGAAAGTAGTGTGGTTATTAAATATTTGGGGATATCCATGTTATGTGTTAGAATCTAAGTTTGAATCTTTGAAGGTTTAGCTATTAGAAAGAGGAGTTGAAAATTCTACGTTAGTAGATTTTAAGTTGTTACATAACGGTTTTTGGGGCTATAGAGGGATAATAGTTGTATATTAAAAGAAAGTACTAGCAACTGGTTTTACATTATAAGGTATATTCTTTCTAGGTTAGTACAATGTTTATGTGCATTATTCTACCCCAGACTCTAGAGTAAAGTGGTGATAGTTTAGTTTAGAGTAGTTGATTGAGTGGTTCACAAACATAGAATGATATTTTTAGGCTAAGAGGGTGATGATAGAACAAGTAAACAAGTCAGGATCTCAGATCCTAGTAGTGATTCCTGTCTATTATGACCCAAGACGAGGCCCTGGCCGCGATGATCATCTCAAGTTGTGAAGTCCTAAGTGCCCATCTCTATTTGGCAATCAGGCACAATGATCAGAAAATATAAATAAATGATGAAAAGATAATAAAAATGGAAACATGGTAAATCTCTTAATTCAACTGAATAATACGAAATGTAGTTCATAATATTTTAAAAAATTATATAAGTTTTGAAATCTCTACTAATAAGTGATAGGAAAAGCTGTGTGAAAACAAGGAGAAGGCCACCAGTTAGACCATAAACCAAGTCCAAATTAAGACAACACATGAAATAAGGCCTTCCAAAATAAGGGAGGCTCACCAACAACAAATTTCTGATAAACTGGTTTACTATTTAGAGAAAACTAAGGACTATTCCTCAAATCCTAATTCATAAATAACATACTAGTACGCGGAGCAATCCAAAATAACATACTTTTATCCACTATAAGTGAGAGCGATTCATAAATCATTTTACTTCTACATATATAAAAACACATGGGAATATTTATAAGACTTTGAAACAATTCTTTGAAATCAAGACTCAATATTTATCTTACTTTTGAGCTAGATGGTACACCCTACATTCTGTATTTCCATTGGCTATATGCAATCCACCCATGACTTGGCGGCCAAGCCTTCAATCCTAGTTTGCCGCAAGGATTGGAGAATCAGTAAAGGGAGACACTCAAGACCGTACAACATGGTTCCATGATCCCTAATCAAATCAGCATGTCTTCATAGTGAACAAGACCACAAAGCATGACTCCTAACCATAGTCAACAATTTGGATGACATAAATAAAGGTACACCACACCACACAGCATGGTACCATAACCCCATGTCGAAAAATCACAATTTCTATCATGGAGTCTTTCAACTTGTACTTTCTTTGGGTAACCATCTAACTCTCTTTAATCACATTTTTAACGTTTTCTAATCATCTTTCTAAATTCAAAATCTGAAAATTTCAATAAAAATCTGCATTTTGTTCTGCTCTTTGTTTCCATGGCATTATCTGTATTGGTATCGTCATAGCAAGACTTGCAAGTCATATTTCTCAGTTATACATTGTCAAATTACAACTCTTTTCAAGAAAAACAATGTTCAGACTAACAAATAAATCAAACAACGCAAGAGAGTTCTTGTTTTCAAAACATATTTCAATTTATGCCAAGAATCTCACTTTTCAATATTTCATCAAATATGTGGTTGTCAAGTATTTTGTGACAAACAGTGCAACTCTTTAAAATCATCACTTCTACTTTATATAAAATGAGATACCCACTCTTCAATTCATAATTAATATCAAGTCTCAAAAAACAGAAATGACATTTATAACATTCTTCTCAGTATGAGATTGGATAATTTATAACATAAAAAAACAAGGGGGTTTATAACAAGAGAGGGATTATAATTCTTCTTACTCTCATTTCAAATCCCAAACATCAACGCACATGCATACATACAGACATACATAAATACATACATACATATATATATATATATAAATATGTATGTATGTATGCATAAAAAAATTGTGTTTAAGGTTTAAAGACTCAAGACAAAAACATTATTTTAAAGAAGGATTCACAATGCATAATTGTAAATGTGCATTAAAAACCCTTTTGTAAATTCATGATTTCAAAATATTTAAACATAATTAAAATGATTTCACCTTGTCCATGTAGTTTAGAAAACTCCATGTACCTTATGTCGTTTATTTTGAAGATTGGAACTCTAATCTTGACCTTTTTCTTGAGATCTTGAACTTAGAGGAAACCCTAGTCTGATCTTTTTATTGAGAGTGATGAGGGTTTAATGTGTGGTAAGTCTATTACAAGATTGATTATAACGTATTTTGTAGGATTTAAATCGTTTAGGAGAAATTTGGGGTAGGGAAAATACCAAAATACCCTTTTGAATTCAAATAGAAATTTCTGAATTTCAAGGGTGATGACCTTTGTATATAGGTCATCAACCAAGTGATGACCTATCACACCAAGTTGTCACTCTGAAGCTGATTCTGGTCTTGGGTGACAACTTGGACTGATAGGTCATAACTTAGCTGATGGACTATCAAATCAGGTCATCACTTAAAAGCCGAAAATAATGGCTCACTGGTTTGGGGTGATGACTTAGATGATAGTTCGTCACTTAGGTGATGTCCTAAAGACTTGGGTCGTCACTTTGTTGACAGAAAAACATGCTGAAGTAAAATGAGTCTAACATTCTACTCCGAATTGGATTATGGTGAAACCAGTTGCGTTGGAAAGACGACTCAAGGATCATTCATTTGGTATTTAGTAGGCCCTCTAACTATATATATACTAGAAGTTAAGGTTGATGGAAGTTTACGCAAGTTTAGATGCTCCCTAAAACTCAATCGATTGGAATGTTTTCAACTCATCTTTGAGTTAGGAGATATTTGTGACCTCAATTCATGTTCAAAGTATTACCACACTATATTTCATTATCACGTATAAATTAACAAGGAATCATTGGGTTCGGTTCTTTACGCATAAGAATGAAGGATTGAATTCTAGCCCCAAAAATGGGTGGTGTTACATTATGTCCCCCTTGGGATCATTCGTCCCCGAATGATGGGAAGGGACATTTTTGTTGAAGATCTAAAAGTGTAGAATAAAGAACGTAATCTCACATTGAAAATTTTTCCTCATCAAAATATGCAATGGCATTATATGAGCTTCATGACGACTCCTATTGAAACGTGTAAGCCCAAAATATGATATAATAAGAATTTATAATGAAATGACCTTGCATAGGAGTTCTAGGGATCATGATCATCACAACATATGGTATAAGTTTATTTGATGCTCATAGGTTTTATTTACATTGGTACTAATCAGGAAATATGATTTCGCAGAAGATAAGAAATAGAAACATTCCGTATCATACAAGATACGACAAATAGGCCTAAGACTTAGAAAAACTACTAAACTATGCCCCAAACAATAAATAACACATTTCATCATATCTAACTTACATTTCTCCCATAACACATATAACCTTAACAATTTTTATCCCACCACATAATACTTCTATGATGAAGCCTAAATGGGAGGAAACAGGTGCTAACTTAAACTATGGGACCTAGAACTCTACATCATATCAAAAATCACCTCACCTCATCACTATAATCCAACATCCTCAAGTCTTAATTCAAGGGATACTAATCATATGACACACTGGGTTGTTTATTCATCAATCACAATATTCAAGACTATCTTTACTACACCCCACTTTGTGGATCTCTCCACTAAGACCGACAATTTCAATCATTCTCACAATGATTCTTTCCATATATTTCCCTCTTAACTGTTTCACATAATAAAAGTTCATCTTTCTCTTCCCCTTTCTCTTATAACCCTAGCTCAAGAATTACATCAAGATTTTCACCTTCAAGAACATCTACTTCCCTACCTAAAAAGTCACTACGCTTCCATATCCACCATCCTACTAACACACGGAGCGTCATTGAGGGACCCGAGCATAAGTATCATGAATGGGAGAAAATTCAAGAACTATCTTAATTCATGATCTCCCCCTTAGGTCAAAGTCATGATCCAAGACTTGCAGATATATCCCCTCATCAAATCAATAACCATAAATCTCAACACAATGGGGTATCACCATACATATAAACTCTAAACTCCCCCTTTTAACTGTAATCCACAGGCATTGTTTCCCAAGAATGCTACTCTTTATCCTCTATAGACATCAACCTAAAACATAATAAAATTTGTAAAGCTATCAGTAAGGAACATACCATCTACCTATATTTTCTCAATTCAGCTATTAAGAATACCGTAGAATAGTTCCTTAGTATTCCCCAGGCATCTCCATACTACAAAATTCAAGAACACAGGCTAGGTACGCCAAACACTTATATACATAAAACTTTATCGAACAATATGCTAACTAGGGGGGTTCAACCAATTCCAATATACTCATGCTCTTATCCACTTAATGATTCAACTACAGTTCATTTACTCTTGTTTTCATGTTTACATATATAGCAAAACTGACCACTCATTATTCTACAAGTTTCCCACCTTGGGTATTTCACACCTCACATCAAGCCTATAAGTTCTTTCCCACAAAATACACATCATCAATCTCGAGCTACTATTCTTACCACTATACTCCATATCTACAGTTCAAGCCTATCGTCTAACAACACCAATCACATGGGGCATGCCATATACTATACTAATCAATTAAATTGAAATATAAAAATAATTATCATATTTTACTTAATAACTTTATCCTCTCCATAACCTTACTACTACACCTCCAAATCTATGTAACGAACTAAATTTTGTGCTAGAGTGTAGATCATTATTCCTATGTATAATTGTTCCAAAAGAATTTCCCATTGATTGAGTCTTGGTGAGCCTTTGAAAATTTGTTAGGATTTTATTCCAGTGGATCACCACAATTGCTCCGCTTTGCGGTAAGAATAACAATTGGATCCTCACTGAATCACGATGGATGCCGATTTAGCATTTGTCAATTTCCATAAACTCACCGTGATTGCCTCACATTGTGGTGAGCCTCCAAATGGCAAATGTCACAATACATTGAGTCATTGCGATTACACCCTATCGCGGTTGGTCTCGTGATGACACACTCAGTGCATCCTGGTAACCCTCAAAGACAAGATTTTGTTCAGCAACTTTTAAGTCCAAGGGCAGTCTCATCTTTTCCCTACAACTACAAATCATATTAACTGATGATTAATGCATTTTTAGTGCAGAGTATGCCCATTTTTCACTAAAACTTCTTAAGAACTAATGCCCTAATCTATCTTTCAAAGATCAAAAGCCCTTACTCTAAGTTCAAGAATTTAAGTAAAGTGTAAATATTGGAGTTTCCATTGTCAAATTAAAATACTCAAGGTATATAGGGTTTTCCTAATTTCATGGGCATGATTTTGAAATGAATTTAATCAAGTTCTTAAGAATTACCTAAGTACGTATGAGATTATAAATGGGGTTATGCTTTAACACAAAAAACATGCATTATGATATGTTTTTGAGAAGAATATTGAAAGATCTTGGGGTTGTTTCCTTATAAATATTGATTGTAGAATTTGGGGACATGTGATTTAAATTCTTAAAGGTGTTATGAACCTGAGTTGTGAATCTTTTAATCCCTGTGAGGATGTTTATGTACTCCATATGACAAAAATGTTAAACTATTGTGAGCATGAATTTTAAAGGTTTTCTTATCCTGATAATTGTGTTTAGTTAATCTTGTACTACTTTATAAATAGTAAAATTTCTTGACTACATTTGTGTTGGAAATCAATATGCATGTGTTGAACAAATTTTACTCTTTGGTATCATATAAACAAATTGAATGAGAAAGGGCTGTGGAATGATGTGAAGTAATCGACTTGCAAGTCAGGGTATGACGATACTCCTTTGTAAATTGTCCTTAAGAAAAAGGTAAAGGAATGTTAAGAGAGTGATGCATATTTTCTATAATAGATTTTGGAACTATGATAATGTGAGTTAGATGGTTCCCCGAAGAAAGCACGAGTCAGAAGACTCTATGTTGGAAACCATGGTTGCCAACACGGGACTTTGGTACCCTACAATGTGTTATTAGGAATCTAGTATTATGTTGTACCAAATTGGGACCTCTGGTTAGGAGCCCTTCTTTGTGATCTTGAGCTTTATTGCAACATATTAACTTGACTGTGGTTTGAGACACTCTGCTGTGTGATCTTGTGTGTTCTCCCATCACTAGTACTCTGATCTAGGCGTCAAACCAAGACAAGGTAGTTAGTGAAAGCGTGAACCTTGTAGGGTGTACCATCTATCTCAATATTATTGAAATAAAAGGAATCATAAGGGAAAGAAAAGTTGTTGAAATCCATAATCCTATGCCCATGTATTTTCATGTCTTTTGCGATAATAAGTTTTACAAAGGCTCACCCTTATGTTGTATAAAAATGTATTTTATTTTGTTTTTGGATTGTTCTGCACACCAGTACGATTGTATTGACCCCCTTTATTTTATGGTCAGAGGCTCAGTCTAGAGGTTCTGCTAAGCCTTGGAGTTTTTAGACAAGAGTGAAGTGTACAGTTGGTGAGCCTTCTTTAATCCAAAAGGCCTATTTCTTTCAAGTCACTTGTCATTTATTTTGTCTTAGGTCCACTGGGGGCCTTGTCCCAGTTTCCAACAGTTTTTTACTTTACATATGTATTAGAGATTTCGTAGAATGAAATAGATGATGTTTAGATGTTGATAGATTTCTTTCTATATTGTTTATATTGAACTGAGATTATGAACATAATTCCAAAATGAATTATATTTTTTCATTTTTCTTTACTATTTGAGTATTGTGCATGATTACCAGAAGTAGAAGGGCGCCCGATCCTTTTTAGTTCGGGATGCTCGTTATGACTAGGGCCCCGGCTCGGGTCCTGAAAAAGTTTGTATTAAAGCGTGATTCATGGTCAAGGGTATCTACAAAATTGTATTGGGTAGAATCTTATTTCTTGGCGGGTAACACGCCACACTTGTAAGAAAAAGACTACTAGGCATTTAGGAATGTCTCCTTTTTTTGTGATTTAGTTCATGTTGTATAGTCTGAAATGTTCCCTAATTAGTGGTCTCCTGTATTTCATAAAATCTATCATGCTTCCACATCGCTCCAATGATCAAAATGCCCAAATTGACGATGTCCATCCCACCCATGGGATGAGAACATGCAATAGGGCTCATACTTCTAATTTTGTTGCTATTCTGGGAGTACCTCCTGTTCTGACCAGCCCATGCAGGGCGCCTAAGGCTCCCCGGTCTGGGACTAACCACACCCAACCTCCTTAGAGAGAAATATCCAATGCTAAATTTAGAGAATCAATGTATATGATTTCATAATTGGTGGCTTCTCAAACCCGACGGTCAGATAATATTGGGTATACGTCTATTGAAACTGAGACTGCAAGGGTGGGACTGTTTATGAGGTTGAACCCTCCTAAGTTTACATGTACAATGGTGTAGGAGGATCCATAGGAGTTTATGGATGAAATGGAGAAAATCATAGTGATGCATATACGTGAGATGGAAGGGGTTGAACTAGCGGCTTACCAACTTAAGGAGGTAGCAAATCAGTGGTATACTGAGTGGGAAGATTGGAGGGGTGATAATGATGAGCCTTTTGTATGGAGTGAATTTGTGGAAGATTTTATGGACCGATTCTTCCCCTAGGAGTTGAGAGAGTCCAAGGCTGAAGAGTTCATGAATTTAAAACAAGTAAAGATGAGCATTAAAGATTACACCCTGAGATTAAATCAACTATCCAACTATGCTCAAAAATCAGCAGGAAACATGAGGGGATATATGAGGAAGTTTGCATCCGATCTTTCGGATTACTTGGTATTGGAATGAAAAAAAGCAATGTTGAATAGGAATATGGATTTCTCCAGATTTCCCGTTCATATACAGTTGGTTGAGGATCATAAAAAGAGAGTTGCTAAAGCAAGGGAGAACACAGGCAAGCCAAAAGGGCCAGATCTTTAGATCAACACTACAGTCAATGTTAGGATGGAGATTGGGGTAATAGGTGGTTAAAGAAAAAGACTTGGGGTAATGCACAACCTTCGGTCAGCTCTCCAGCACCCAAACTAGAACGTGATCAGTAGTTGGAGGATGCAGAACACCCATTCCCAGGGAATATGACCTTCCAAATCATTTCCCCATTGTAGTATCTTTGGGAAGAAACACCTATGGAAGTGTTACTTCAAGAGGAGGAATTGTTACTCCTATGGCCAAATGTGCCATATTCAGAAAGATTGTCCTTCTACTGAAGGTAATGTAGGAGGGATAAGTCCCAAGCTGCCTCTACATCCCTTCCTCCTATAGGTGCTACTTAAGCTATTGGAATCGGTTGCAACCAGTTGTATTCTTTATCCGATAGCCAGGATGCAAAGGCTTCACCAGATGTGGTCATAGGTATGTTGAAAATATTTTCCCGTAATATATATGTGTTACTTGATCCCAGGTCTACCTTGTCTTATGTGACCCCATATGTGGTAGTCATATTTGGGTTTGAGATCGAGGTTATTGCAGAACCTTTCTCTGTTTCCACTCTTGTAAGTGATTATATTTTTGCTAGGAGGGTATATAAAAATTATGTTGTGCCCATTTGTAGACATGATATCATGGCAGACCTCATAGAGCCTGATATAGTAGATGTTATTTTTGGAATATACTGGCTTCATTAGTGTTATGCCATGTTAGATTGTAGAACCCAGAAGGTCACCTTCTCATTTTTAAATAAACCTTTATTGGAGTGGGAGGGGCACTCTTTAGCACCTAAAGTGAAATTTAAATCTTTCCTCAAAGACCGTAAGCTTATTTCCAAAGGTTTTTTTTTATCATCTTATTCAGGTTAAAGAGTCAAATATCGAAAGTCCTTCTCTTTAGTCTTTGTCGGTGGTTATTGAACTTCCAGAAGTTTTTCCCTATGATCTCCCACAAATACGGACCGATAGGGAAATAGATTTTGTTATTGATCTATTGCTGGATACCCGTCCCATTTCTATTCTGCCATATAGAACATCTCCTACAGATTTGATGGAGTTGAAAGAACTATTAAAAGATCTTTTTGACAAGGGATTTATCCATCCTAATGTTTCTCCCTGGGTGCACCTGTACTCTTTGTGCGAAATAAAGATGGTTCCCCCCGCATGTGTAAAGATTACCGTCAACTAAATAAGGTCATTGTTAAAAATAAATACCTTCTTCCCTGAATTGATGATCTTTTTGACAAACTTCAAGGTTCTAGGTGTTTCTCCAAACCTTCATTCGGGGTATCATCAGTTGAAGGTTACAGAGGATGATATTCCCAAAACAATATTCTGAACCTTATATGGCCATTATAAATTCTTAGTCATTTACTTTGGATTGATTAACGACCCTTCAGCCTTCATGGAACTAATAAATAGGGTGTTCTATCAGTTTCTAGATCTATTTGTCATATTTTTCATTGAAGACGTTTTGATTTATTCAAACCCTCAAAGATCGTAAGTTGTATGGAAAATTTCCCAAGTGTAAATTCTAGCTTAATGCTATTTCTTTCTTGGGGAATAATGTGTCTAGTGAGGGAATTAAAGTTGATCCCTAAATGATCGATGCAGTGAGAAAAAGGCCTAGATCCACGACTCCAACTTATATTCAAAGCTTTTTGGGTTTGGCGAGGTATTACAGAAGATTTATAGAGAGTTTTTCTTCCATAGCTACTCCACTTAACATGTTGAAATAGAAAAAGGCAAAATTTGTGTGGTCTAACTCTTATGAGAATGGATTCAAGAAGTTGAAAGACAAGTTGTCTACTGCACCCATTTTGACTCTTCCAAAAGGTACAAAGGTTTTGTGGTGTATTGTGACGCATCCCGATTGGGACTTGGTTGTGTGCTTATACAGTATGGTAAGGTGGTAGATTATTCAATTAGAAAGTTAAAGGTTCACAAGCGAAACTACCCTACCCATGACTTGGAGTTAGCGGTTGTAGTGTTTGCACTTAAAATCTGGCGGTATTATCTATATGAGGTACATATTGACACATTTACTGACCATAAAATTTTACAGTATGTTTTCTCATAGAAAGAACTTAATCTCAGTTAGAGACAGTGGTTAGAATTATTGAAGGACTAATTTATGATCCTGCACTATCATCTGAGCAAGGAAAACGTGGTGGCTGACACCCTCAGCAGATTATCTATCGGTAGTCTTTCTCATATTGACGAAGGAAAAATAGATATGGTGAAAGATATTCAACAACTTACAAATCTAGGGGTGTGATTTTTGGATTCCGAATATGGAGGAGTAGTTGTGCATGAAATAGGTAATTCTTACCTATGTGTGGAAGGTAAGGAGAAACAGGCCGAGGATCCCATCTTGATGCAGATTAAGAAAGATATGGGTCAACAGAAGGTGATGTCTTTTGAAATTGGTGGTAATGGTATTTTGATATATCAGGGCAGGTTGTGTGTATCGAATGTGATTGGTTTATAAGAAAGAATCCTCGATAAGGATCATACTTTGAGGTATGTTGTTCACCCAGACTCTACAAAAATGTTTCATGATCTTAAAGGTATATATTGATGGAATAATATAAAGCGTGATGCTGCTGATTTTGTCTCCAAGTGTTTGAATTGCCAATAAGTTAAAATGGAACATTTGAGACCAGGTGGCATTTCCTAAGAGATAGTTTTTCCTATGTGGAAGTGGGAGATGGTCAATATAAACTTCATTACGGAACTTCCAAGGTCCCATAACTAATATGATTCCATTTGGGTAATTCTGGATCGGCTGACCAAGTTAGCTCACTTTTTGCCTATAAGGACTAACTATTCGGGAGATAATCATGCCAAGCTATTCATTAAGGAAATAGTTTGTTTCCATGGGGAACTTGTATCCAAAATATCTGATCGAGGTGCATAATTCTCTTTCCAATTTCGCAGATCTCTCTAGACAGGTTTAGGTACCCAAGTGAATCTGAGTACTGTATTCCACCCCAAGATGGATAGGCAAGCTGAATGCACTATTCAAACCCTTGAGAACATATTGAGTTCTTGTATAATTGACTTCAAAGGTAGTTGGGTTGATCATTTTCCATTGATAGAGTTTTCCTACAATATTAGCTATTATACCAGCATTATGATTGCTCCTTTTGAGGCACTTTATGAGAGAAGATATTGATTATCGATTGGGTGGTATAAAGCAGGTGAAATATGGTTGTTTGGGCCTAATTTTTTTCATCAAGCTATGGAAAATGTGAAAATCATTAGGGAACAACTTAAGATAGCTCAGAGTCGCTAGAAATCCTATGCCGATGTTAGAAGAAGAGAACTTGAATTTGAGGTTGGTGATTGGGTATTTTTAAAAGTCTCCCCTATGAAGGGAGTCATACAATTTGGAAAGAAAGGGAAACTGACTCCTTGATAAATAGGACCATATCAGATTATGAGAAGGATAGGTGGGGTAGCTTATAAGTTAGAGTTGCTCGCAAGTGTCACTTTTGTTCATCCCGTATTTCATGTGTCCATATTGAATAAGTGTATTGGAGATCATTCCCTAGTGTTACCTGTAGGGAGATCAATGGCAAAGACTCCTTGTCATATGAGGAAGAACCTAATGCAATACTGGATAAACCAAGTTCGAAAGCTGAGGAGTAAGAAAATAGCTTCGGTAAAGGTGCTTTGGAGGAATCAAAAAGCTAAGGAGGCTACTTAGGAGTCGAAAGATGATATGCGTGTGAGGTACCCGACACTTTTTGTGGCCATGGATGATGAATTAGAAGGTACAAAATCCTATACTACTCCTTTCTTCAATTTAGTTCTTGAAATCATGCTTGTTGTGTCCCGAGTATTCATTCGGGGAAGAATGATCCCAAGGGAGGGATAATGTAATGACCTATATTTTGGGTTAGAGTGTAGACCATCATTCCTACGAGTAATTTTTGCAAAAGCATTCCATATTGATTGAGACTTTATGAGCGTCTTTAAATTTGTTTGGATTTTATTCCAGTGGATCACCGCGATTGCCCCACGTCCTAGTGAGAATAGTGATGGGACCCTCACCGCATCACGATGGAGGCCAATTCAGCATTCATCGATTTCCAGAAAATCACCATGAATGCTTCGCATTGCGGTGATCCCCCATATATCCGATGTCATAATCCATTGAGTCAACACGATTCCATCACATTGCAGTACGGATTGTGATGACCCACTTAGTGCATCTCGGTAAGCCTCATAAACAGGATTTTGTTCAACAACTTTTAAGTCCGAGGGATGTCTCATCTTTTCCCTACAACTCCAAATCATATTAACTGATGATTAAAGCATTTTTTATGGAAGAGTATTCCCATTTTTAACTCAAACTTCTAAAGAAAAAAAGCCCTAATCTCTCTTTAAAAGATCAAGAGACCTTACTCTAAGTTCGAGAATTCAATAAAGAGTGTCACAATCGGAGTTTCAATTGTCAAATTAAACTACTTATGGTATGTAGGGTTGTCTTAATTTCATGGGAATGATTTTGATATGAATTTAAACAAGTTTTTGAGAATTACTTAAGTACGTACGAGATTATAAATGGGGTTATTTTTAAACACAAAAGCCATGCATTATGATATGGTTTTGAGAAGAATATTGAAAGATCATGGGTTTTTTTTCTTATAAATCTTTTTATTGAATTTTTGGACATGTGATTTGAATACAAAAAGGTTTTATGAACTTGAGTTGTGAATCTTTTAATCCCCGTGATAATGTTTATGTACCCCATTTGATACTAATGTTAAACTATTAAGAGCATGAATTTTAAAGGTTTTCTTATCCTACAACTTTTGTTTAGTTAATGTTGTACTACTTTATAAATGGTGAAATGTCTTGATTACATTCTTGTTGGAAATCAATATGCATGTGTTGAACAAATTGTATTCTTTGGTATCATATAAATATAACGAATGAGGAAGGGCTGTGGAATGCTATGATGTAATTGACTTGTAAGTTGGGGGATGGCGATACTACTTTGTGAATTTCTCTTAATAAAATGGTAAAGGAATGTTAAGAGTGTGATGCATATTTTATAAAATAGATTTTGAAATTGTGATAATGTGATTTAGATGGTTCCCCAAAGAAAGCACGAGTCAGAAGACTCTATGCTGGAAACCATGGTTGCCAACACGGGACTTTGGTACCCTTCTATGTGATCTTGCGTACCTAGTATTATGTCATCCCAAATTGGGATCTATGGTTAGGAGCCCTGCTTCGTGATCTTGAGCCCAACCATGTAATCCTATGTGTCCTTCCCTCACTTGTACTCCAATCTCGGTGGCAAACCAAGACTGGGTAGTCAGTGAAAGCGTGAACTTTGTAGCGTGTACCATCTATCTTAATAGTGTTGAAATAAAAGGAATCATAAGGGAAAGAAAAGTTGTTGAAACCCATAATCCGATGGCCATGTATTTTTAAATGTCTTTTTCGATAACATGTTTTACGAAGGCTCTCACTTATGTTTTATAAAAATGTATTTTATTTGTTGTTCAATTTATCTGTGTACAAGTACGATGGTATTGACCCCTGTATTTTAAGGTCAGAGGCTCCGTCTAGAGTTCCTGCTAAGTCATAGAGTTTTCAGATAGGAGTGAGGTGTGCAGTTGGTAAGCCATTTTTAATCCGGAAGGCCTACTTCTTTCCAGTACCTTGTCATTTGTTTTGGATTAGGTCCACTGGCGGGCTTGTCCTAGTTTCAAACAATTTGTTACTTTTCGAATGTATTAGAGATTCGCAGACTGAAATAGATGATGTTTCAATATTGATGGATTTCTTTGTTAATTGTTAAGATTGAACTCATAGTATAACCATGAATTTCGAAAGGAATTATATTTCCATATCTTTTCTTTATTATGTGAGTATTGTGCTTGATTACCAAAACTAGAAGGGTACCGGGCATCCATGGTTTGGGATACTCGTTACGGCTAGGGCCCCGGCTTGGGTTGGGTAGTGACAATCTACTACATACTTTCTCACATGTAGTACTAGTTTACAACTACTAGAGAAAATACTATAAATTGGGGTAAAGTTGAGATTCCTCCATATTTTGAATTGATAATAATCATAGCCAAACACTTCCTCCATGGACTACCATATAATCTATAAATATTGCTACTGCCTTGGTCTATCACTAACAAATGGCAACCCATCCCTCAATTAATGGTTATACAACTAAACTCGTTTCCTTATGGAAAAGTCACCCTCAACCTGACTTCTAACCTTTTGACTTCATGTCACTAACTTTGGGGTCATTTTACTATCAATAGGTTATGACACCTTAACACATACTACTACTCGGGTGAAAATATTGTTCGCACATTCTGACATATATCACTACCCTTAAGTATAATATATGCAATAAGAATATTTTATTGAAAGGTACTGAATACACTTTATATCTCAGGCTCAAATGCACGATTGATGTAGACAGGGGTATAAGCTTAAATCAATATACTTTAAAGCACTAATAGACTCTTCTCAAGTCCTTGTGCATTTTCATAATCATTTATGACTCAATCAGAAAGGACCACATCATTTAGATTCGAAGCTTCGGCACTTGAATCAGCTCTACAATGAGACATATCTAAGAACATTAGATTAAGAAAAGAATTGAGGTAACTTTACATTCATATGGATGATGCAGTATCATGAATTAGATTATGAATGAGGAATATTCTGACTCCGACATGAAAAAAGGGAACCATTCCTAAACTCCATGTAGCCTCCTACTTATAAGTGTGGTGCGCTACGCAACCATAAATAGGACTCTATCCGATGCGATTCTGCAGACACCTTGGGACCATTAACCATGTGCTTATATCAAGATTTTCATGACCCGAGCTGATACCCTGGCCATAAAAAGCATCTCAAACCATGAAGTCCCAAGCTCCCATCTCTATTTGGGAATCATGTACAATGGTCAGACAATATAATAAAAAGAAGTAAAGATAATAAAAACAAAAACATGGTCAATCTCTTAATTCAACTAAACAATACAAAATTTACTAAACACTAGTTTGTGAAATCTCTACTAACAACTGACAGCAACATTTGTTTGAAAACCTAGATAAGGCCTCCGGTTGGACCATAAACCAAGTCCAAATGAAAACAACATGAGAAATAAGGCATTCCAAAATAAGAGAGGCTCACTAACTACAATTGTCTGATAAACTGGTCTACTAATTAGCAGGATCTCGAGACTGTGCCTCAGATCCTGAAATATAGGAGGCCAATTCAAATGTACCGGTACAAAGAGCAATCCAAATAATATACTTTTATCAGCATAAGTGAGAGAAATTCATAAAACATTTTACATACGATATATATAAAAACACATGGGCATATTTAAAAGACTTTGCAATAATTCTTTCAATTCAACTCACTGTTTATCTTATATCTGAGCTAGAAGGTATGCCTTACAGTCTTTAATTTCATGGGCTATATGGAACTACCCTTGACTCGGCAGCCAAGCCTCCAATCCAAGTTTGCTGTAAGGATTAGAGTATCAGTAAAGAGAGACACGCAAGACAACACAGCATGGTGCCATGATCCCCAATCAAATCAACATGTCATGGTAGTGCACAAGACTACAAAGAATGGATTATAACCATATTCCCAAATTTTGACGCCATAAATCAATGTACACAAGACCACACAACATGGTACCATAACCCCGTGTCGGAAAATCATAGTTTCTAGCATTGAGTCTTTCAACTCGTACTTTCTTCAGGTAACTGTCTAACTCTTTTTAAGCCCATTTTTAACATTTTCTAAACATGCATCTTTTTGAATTCAAAATCTAAATATCTGAATGAAAATCTGCATTCTATTTTGTTATGCTTACCATGGCATTATCTGTATTGGTATCATCATACCAAGACTTAAAAGTCATATTTCTCAGCTATACATTATCAAATTACAACTCTTTTCAAGAAACAAAATATTCAGACCACCAAATCAATCAACAATGCAAGAGAGTTCTTGTTTTCAAAACATATTTCAAACAACATCGAGATTATCTCTTTTTAATATTTCATCAATCATATAGTGGTCAAGTATTTTGTGACAAACCTTGCAACTCCTTAAAATTATCACTTCCCCTTTCTATAAACAAGAAATACCCTCTCTTAAATTCATAATTTATATCAAGTCTCAAACAACCGTAAGGACATTTGTAACATGCTTCTCAGTATGACATTGAATAATTCATAACATACAAAAACAAGGGGGTTTATAACAAGAGAGAGAGATTATATATATATATATATATATATATATATATATAAATTTGAGTTTAAATGATAAGGGCTCAATACCAAATCATTGTTGTCAAGAAGGATTCACAATGCATAATTTTAAATGTACATTAAAAATCCGTTCATAGATTCATGATTTTACAACATTTAAACATAATTAAAATGATTTTACCATGCCCATGTAGTTTAGGAAAACCCCACATTCCTTATGTCATTTAGTTTGAAGATTGGAACTCTAATCTTGACCCTTTCTTGAAAACATGAACTTAGAAGAAATCGTAGCGTAATCTTGTTCTTGAGATTGTAGAAGGTTTGATATGTTGTAAAACTGATAAAAGATCGATTCTAACGTGTTTTGGATGATTTAAATCCTATAGGAGAAAATTGTGGTGGGGAAAATACCAAAATACCCTATCTAATTCGGTAAAAGTTTTTGAATTTCAAGGGTGATGAACTTGGTTTATAGGTCGTCAACCATGTGATGACCTATCACACCAAGTTGTCACTGAGAAGCCAATTTTATGAGTTGCTGGTTTTGTGTAACTACTTAGGCTGATAGTTCTTAAGATAGATAATAGCCTATCAACTCAGGTCATCACTTAGAAGCTAAAAATTAATGGCTTGCTTGTTTGGGGTGACGACTTGGCTGATATGTCGTCACTTAGGTGATGGCCTATCAACTCAGGTCGTCACTTTGTTGACAGACAAATATGCTGAAGTAAAGTGAGCATAACTTTCTACTCCGATATATGCTTAAGGTGAAACCAGTTTTGATGGAAAGAAGACTCAAAGAACATTAAAATGGCATATATTAAACCCTGTAACTATATACATACAATAATTTAATTTAGATGGAAGTAGACCAAAGTTTAGATACTCAGTAAAACTCAATCAATAGGAATGTTTTCAACTCGTCTTTGAGTTAGGAGATATTTGTGACCTCAATTCAAGTTCAAAGGTATTAAAACACTATAGATCTTATGATCACACATAAATTAACAAGGAATCATTGGGTTTTAGTCTATACGTATAGGAATGACGGTTTGAATTCCACCCCCAAAAATGTGAGGTGTTACACTGTATATGTAGAAAAGAAGTAGGAGAGGATGATGCACAACCCATTCTTATCTCAATTAAATATTTTTCACTAATCATGATATATATTAATGCCTTACATGTAAGCTCCATGATCATAGTTCATGTTCATGCACAACATAAAAAATCATGTACAAAGGAATTAAGAACTATGTTCAACGGAATTAAAAACTCCAAACTAGGTCATGTAGCTCATGACTCATTTACTCATGTTTTACAGTATTTTCAGTTCCATGTAATCATGTTACACTTTTAATGATCAGCAAAAATCAGATTTATGCCATGTATGCCCTTAGCTCAGACGTCTTTGATAAATTCATGTCATTTATACTCTATTCCTCTAACCTTAGTCGAGCATCAAAGTTATTCTTTCATGCTTATGGTCCTCATATTCTAACCTTTTAGTGACCTCCCCTTATGAAATGATAGTACTAATGAGCACTTTCTAGAAGGGAAAGCGAATATGATTGTTGTTGAAAAAACTTATTTCAGCGTACTAGTACATGTTAAAAGTGGTCAAAGAATAAGAAAATTTCACTAGGTGTTGGGACTCAGTCATTTCTAAATCTTTGAAACTTTGATGATCTTATTTTTGACATTTTCGACATCAGAACGTTAACTTTTTTTGTTGATCCATGATCGGGGGGGTCAATAGTACATCCTGGGAGATTTTTTGAATTTTCGTACAAGCTTAGAGGTGTGTTTGGATCACCAAAACAATATCTGCCCATGATTATCCTGAAGCGCCTGCTCCAGAGTGTGCTTCTTAATTTCCAGCCTTCAGTCACATGATGGTTAGTTGAAATTTGATGCGTGTTTTCTTAGGGTAGTGCATGGAAGTTGTTAATAATAGAGGTTTGGAGGATATGAGTAAGACTCTTTTATGAGTGTTTATTTAGAAGGGCATATGTGGTTATGAAGATAGGCTTGAATGTCATTTTTTTATATATGTGGATAAATGCATTTTGCATCAGTGAATTTCTAGTAAGAGGTTGAATGTAGCTGTCGAATTGGTAATAAGAATTATTCTTTAGATTATAAGTTGTGAAAGCACAGGGGTATTAAATTCATGATTCGAACTAGTATTACTTTTTGGCGACCAACTCTCGGATTCACAATAAGAACAAGAAAGAGATTTTAACAAGGTGTTTAAAACCTATTTTCCATCCAACCAAACTATATTAACAACACATAAAATTAAGAACAAGAAGAACAACAACTTCAGCTACAAGAACAACACTAGGTCAAGAGTAGGAAACAAGAACAACACAACAAGATTACCAAAAAGTAATGGATAGATAGTGAGACCAAGATTATTACAAGATTAAGAACCAAGTGCTTTTCAATGCAAACCCCTAACAAATATAATAATCAAAACCACAATGTTAAGGTAACCGCCAAGGGAATCAAATCATCTCAAGATCTACCATTTCCAAGCAGTGGTCAGTATTAGCTTTTCACAGCCCTATACTAAGATGGTTTTTCCAACCCATATCTAATAACTACACTAAGGTTTTATACTCTCAATAGAGAGGATTGCAATTTTTCATATATTTATCATTCATAAACTACTGCAAAAAGACCTAAAAGAGACTATATATAGTATATTACAAAAGAAAGATAAAAATGACTTTGATGCCCTTAATGAGGTGGGGTAACCATGGAGTGTCATTTAGATAAGTCTAAATCACCAAAATTCTCTCAAGGCTAAGTGACCAAAGTTCCCTCAAGGCTAAGTGTCCAAAATGCCCTTAAAAAGGGAACCAAAATTGTGAACCACCAAGTGTGGCCCAAACCCGAGAGTCCTCAAGTCTTCAAGGCTCCAAGCAATCTTTCACACTCATGTATATTTAATGGCATTATTAAGAAGACCTTCTCCAAGTATGATCCCGTGCCCTCCATGCAACCAAATCTTGATTCTTTATACAGTGACTTTAGATAATGTCATCGAAAGCTAAGACGGAAATTTAACTTGTATTATCCTCCCCTTCTTGAAAAGGATTCGACCTTTAATTTGTACCTTGAAAAACTAGAGAAAGGATAACCCAGCACATCATCCTTATGGCATGAGTGTTAGGTTTAGCACAATAATAAACATTATCATGCCAAGGCAGCACATACTTGAAGTATAACCAAGGATACTTTGAATCAAATATTAAAAACTCCAGGAATGATGTACAAAGGATTTGGTTATGGGATTCACCAAGAGTGACAATTTGCTTGTAATATAGACCAAGCTACATGTTGGGTACACCAACATCACCATTTCTACATTTGGCACCAGGGTCAAATGGGAAGAGTGGCCATAGACACGGGTCTAACCAACATTTACCTTTCTTGTGGTCTCTACCAAAACTAAATTACATACTCTCTACAATAGCATAAATAGCATCCAAAGAAAATAGAGAGCAGATAAAGGTATCACTCAAGTCGACTTCTACTAAGGTGCCCTCATGTGTGTACATACTACAAGTTTTTCAATAATCACCATGGTACTCTCAAAAATAAAGTCACACAAAGTAGAAGGAGAAGTAGTTTCCAAGACCATACATTCCTTACCCTTAAAAGTACTCTCATCTTCCAATAAGAGATTTCCATCTTTAGGAGGAATGTTGTCACACCATAGTGGGTTAAAATATAGGCTATAGCTTCCAAGGAAACATATACCATCATTTTCACTACTAGGTCTATTAGGAGTGTTTATATCATATTCAAACAATACATTATACCTAAATAGAGCATGATTTATTTCATTGGAAGATTCAGAACAAGCACGTTCATCATTCTTTACCAGATCAATATAAAGCTTCAAAGATATTTCAAGTACAAGATTATCCCAAGTATAGCTCTCGAGTTCACTCTAATTTTTTTGACCAACATTTTCAAATATTTCAATCACTTGACTTCTATTAAGCATATCACACATAACCTCAAATGGCGGGAAAAATTCACACATAAGTTGATCAATACAAATTACATAAGATGATGTACTTTTGTTCAACATATTGGCTTCAACACTATGTGGACATAAATTTCTCTTACAAGAAAAGTCAATTTTGTTATCAATAGGATCAACTAGTGTATCCTCACTCATAATATGTACATCATCAATAAGAGGTAAAGAATAATTAGACTCATAAGTAAGTAAGCTACAACTCATACTCAATGGGCTACTAGCCACACAATTATCATTCACATGTACCAAAGAGTAGGAGTTAGGTATTTTACCTTAAAGTTCTTGAGTAGACTCTCCTTTGCCATGTTTTGAAGGTCCTCCACAAGCTTGGGCAGAAAATTGGCATTTATCTCCTTCACTTGCCATGTCGGCACCTACACAAATGTCCTTTGAAATAAAAGGACAAACAATGTTAGCTTGGTTTGTTCTAAATCCCCTCATTTCCCTACATACAGCCTTTCCTTTTTCAACTCTTTGTGTAACACCCCGCTTTCTAGGCTAGAATAAAAACCATGATTTCGATGCGTTGATAATACCGAAGCCATAAATCCTATGCCACTATGGCATATTAATTATTTTTAGTATGTGAATCCATTCAACCTTTAATTTATACCATAGAGGTCCTTCAACTTAAGGACGAGTTGAAACTATTTCGATCAATTAAGTTTTAGGGGATGTTGTAATTTATGTCAGCTTCCATTGACCATAACATTCTGTATATCTCTAATTAGAGAGCCTACAATGTTTCAAATGATAGGTCTATGAGTTAGCTTTCAAACGATACCAATTCTTCTAAAATCCGACACCCGAGAAAGAAGTTATGGCCTTTCAAAGTAGTAGGCGTCGTCTATGTAAAGATAGGCGATAGCATAGGCGGCATCTATGTAAACATAGGTGATAGAATAGGCGGCGCCTATGTAAACATAGGTGATAGCATAGGCACCGCCGATGTAAACATAGACGATAGCATAAGCACCGCCTATGTAAAGGTTTTAGGTGACTTAAACACTCTAATTTTGGGGTAAAATGGTCCTTTTCAACCCTTATTTAGCCATAAACACGAAATTCAATTCCCAAAGACCCCAAAATACACATTCATTCATCCAAATTATTCAAGAACTCTCTCTAGGGATTCAAAAAAAAACCCAAATAGTTCAATATTCAACCATGGATTTTCAAAACAAATTGAAGATGTGGAATCTCCGCAAAGTAGGCTTCAAAAAGAACCTATCATATTCGCATATAGAGATACGTGGGGTTATCCTAAAATCTCATGGGAGTATTTTTTATGAACATGCATGCTCTTAAATGGGGGTTTTAAATCAAATGCTAATAACTTGCTTTCAATATGATTTCTAAGTCATTTTTCTTTATGTCATGGGAATTGTTTGCCTATATACTTCAATGGTTGAAACCATGCATATGTGATTTGAGATTTTCCAT